>JAULJZ010125515.1:0-11073 GCA_032270985.1 Heliamphora pulchella
TAGTCCGGCAAAACAAACTAGCCCAAAGTGTATTAGCACAATAAGTTAAAATAATTGTCAAAACAATTACTATTTTTCTTAATCAAGACATATTTATTAAAATATTATGCTATAGTCATACCAATGGTTTGTCCAACTCCATCCAAGACTGTGAACCATTAATTTTTATTCTACAAGAACCAATAATCTGGTGTTTCGTGTATAAATCGAACTCTACACACCATATTAAATACTATGTAGAATAAAAGACACTCATGCATAATATTAAATAAATAATAAAACGTATACATTGCTTATTAAAATTCTCATAAAATAAAAAAACTAATTTTATTAATAAATAAAATTAAATACTAGAACCAAAATCATAATTTTTAGTATGCAATCTAGACAATCTCTTACTTGTATTCAAAACCATGCAGTCATACATCTAACTCTCATGCCTTCTACATGACTGTCAAAAGTCTTAACTGCTAAACTTTTTGTAAAAAGATCTACAAAGTTGTCTACCAATGTAATCTTAGTCATAGCAACGTTACCCCTCCGTCAAATCTCTCATATCAGGTGATAATTACGCTTGATGTGCTTTTTTTTCTTGTGCTCTTTTGGTTCCTTCGAGTTGGCAACTACTCCGTTATTATCACAATAAACTGTAATAGCGATTATATTAAAGGCACCACATCCAGATCTAGCAGGAAGTTTCTGAGCCAAACACACTCCTTAACTGCTTTAGAAGTTACCATGTACTCGTCCTCCATGGTGGAATCAACAATGCAAGACTGCTTGATACTCCTCCAACTTATGGTTCCATCCCTCAAGGTGAACACATATCTCGAGGTAGACTTGCAAGAATCCTTATCTGACTAAAAATTCGAGTCTGTGTACTCCAAAGGTACTAGACCATATGCCTGGTAAATCAACATATAATACTTAGTCTTTTTTAGGTACTTGATTATATGTTTTATTGTTGTCTAATCTTCCTGCCCTGAATTAGATTGATATTTGTTAATTATGGCAACGGTAAAATAAATATCCGGTCTAGTGCAAAGCATAGCATACATGAGGCTTTCTACTGCTGAAGCATAAGAACTGCCTTCATCTTCTCTATCTCAACAGCTATCTTAGGACACTGATCTTTGGATAAAATGATTCCATGCCTAAAAGGGAGAACCCCTTTCTTAGAATCGTGCATGCTAAAATGACTAACGACTGTATCAATATAAGTAGTTTGTGATAAGCCCAGCATCCTTTTCTTTTGATCCCGCACAAGCTTAATCCAAATGATGTGATTGGCTTCTCCCAAGTCTTTCATATTGAACTAGCCAGATAATCGTACCTTCACCGAAGATAATACCCTCACATCGTTTTTGATGATCAAAACATCATCCACGTAAAGCATTAGAAACACTACCACGCTTCTATCATGCTTCTTATACACACAAGACTCGTCATGATTTTGATCAAAATCATAAGACTTAATGGCTTGATCAAACTTTTTGATCAAACTGAGTATTCCAAAATCTAGATGTTTGCTTAAATCTATAAATAGATTTCTTAAACTTGCACAACATGTGCTCCTGACCCTTTACTATAAACTCGTCTGGCTGGGTCATATAGATACACGTGTGAACAATTCCATTAAGGAAAGCTATCTTGACATCCATTTGGCAAATTTCATAATCCGAATGAGCCGCAATGGATAAGTGAATCCAAATAGAGTTAAGCATGATTACCAGAAAAAATGTATCTTCATAATTGACCATTTCTTTTATAGTAAACCCATTTGCAATAAGCCTAACTTCGAAGGTTTTCATCTTCCCGTCTACTCCTATATTCTTCTTATAAATTCACTTACATCCGATGGGTTTTATCTCTTCGGGTGGTTCTTCAAGCATCTAGATCTTATTAGAGTACATAGACTCCATCTCTGAATTCATAGGGTTCGGTAACCAGTTTTGATCGGATCCCATCAAAAGACTCTCTCAATAACATATACCGATGGGTTGACCTCCCACTACGATAAGACACTACCTGTGTTTGTGTACTAGCAGTGATACGTTGTGCTGGTTTTGAACCCTGTGCACCATTTTTTACATGATGCACTAGTTGTGAAACCAGTATGTCAATGGTAGCACCCTAATCTGGTTTAGAATTTGCTCGTGTCCCGATAATCCTCTTACTACGACGAGGTAATGAGATATTGATCACACTTTCCCACGGTTCTTTTCATGTACTATTGGTATTTTCTCTCAGCTCTACCAGAATATTTCTACTCTTGGGCTTGTAGTCCATTACATAATCCTCTTCTAAGAATCGGGCATTGGTACCAACTATGACATTCTGATCCTTAGGATTTATTTTAGGATTATAAAATAAATCACCCATCATTCCCCTATGATATCCAACAAAGAAATAGAATTATGCTCTCGGTTCCAACTTGTCCGTGTTCTCTTTTAGCACATGTGCTAGACACCTCCAAATCTGAATTTGTCTTAAACTGGGCTTGCGCCGTATCCACAATTCTGTGGGAATAGTAGGTACTAACTTAGAAGGTACCAAGTTCAGAATAACTCATCATAGATCTTACTATCTCCACAAGTGTCCTATTACTTCTTTCTGCTACACCATTTTGTTATGGAGTGTCCGGTGCAGTCAACTGAGATGTAATCCCCTCTACTGACAAGTAGTTCCTAAACTTTTCAAAGAAGTATTCGCCACTACGCACAGACCATAATGTCTTGATACATTTTCCTAGACGCTTCTTTGCTTCTGCCTTAAATACTTTAAATTTCTCAAATTATTCGGACTTACAATGTATTAAATAAATGTATTCATACCTTGAAAAATTGCCAATAAAAGTGGCAAAATACTCAGATCCTCCTCTAGCACAAATAGTCTTACGTCCACATACATCAAAGTGAACTAATTCCAACAGTTCTTTAGCTTTATAGCCTTTAGCTGAAAATGACCTCTTAATTATTTTACCCTCAAAACAGGATTCAGGGACTGAAAGTACCTCCACTTCTAATGAACTCAAATGTCCATCTTCAACTAGTCTATTTATCTCTTTTATATTAATATAACCTAGGTGTAAGTGACAAAGATACGTTTGATTCATTGAAGAAGGTTCATTTCTCGTAAATGGTAAATTCGATGTATTATTCAATTCATTTAGTTGTTGTGTAAGAGAGATATGAGTAATAACATAAAAATCATCCACAAATGTACCAGAACAGATAAAACGTTTATTATCCTTAATAACCACAGAGTTATTAAATAAAATAAATATCTATATTTAACCAATCTAGAAATAGAAATTAAATTCTTTCTAATGGAAGGTACATAAAGGCAATCTCTCAATATTAAAACCCTATCTTTACTAAAACAGAGAGTGACATCTCCTACTGCAACTGCTGCCATCCTTATATTATTGCCCATATATAGGTATATCTCCCAATTACTAAGCTGTTTGATTTCATGTAATCCCTACAAAGAATTGCAAACATGATTAGTGGCTCTCGTATCTACACATCAGGTACCGGTAGATAACACCGCTAAATATGTTTCAACAACTAGAAAACAGAAATTACCTTTGTTGTTCTTCTTGTCAAGATAGACTAGATATTGCTTCTTCCGGTGCCTTGTCTGGTTATAGTGAAAATATTTGCCTATTGGATTTTTCACACCAGCTTTAGGCCCATTAGCTTCCTTTGGACCTGTGCTTCCCCATAAATAAATGCATAATATCTCGAATTTTGGTCAAGCTAAAACTCTTAAGCAAAAGAGTTCATGTTAATCCAAAAAACTTGTAATCGTGTTAGAATTAGAATTCTAATCTTCTAATTATGTCAGAATCAGAATTTTATTGCAGTCACAACTCTGTAGCTAATAAAACTCTTGTAACTCAAAGCCACTGCAACTTACGGCCACTACCGAGCTTGTTGCCGTTGCAAGCTGCCTGCCGCCACCGTCGCTTGCTGCACGCCACCACCATCGCTTGTTACACTCCAGCGACGGCGGCCAACGCTGTGCCTATGTCGTGCGCATGCTGTCCAGCCACCATTGAGCACCGCCACAGCCTCGCATTGTCCCTGCACACTGCGTTACCGCGCGTGCGTGCCCGTGCTTCTACAACGCCTGCTTGTGCGTTGCGCTTGCGTTGCCGCTACTGGTTCTTGCTGCCTTGTTCTTCGTTTTTCTTTCTTCGTTACATTGAAATCAAAACAAGAACATAGAATCTAAAAATAAAAATTTTACATAGATCCTATGCCTCTGAAGAGTTCACAATCAACAACCACGACCAAACTTTCGTGGGAAAAAGATTAAATAAATAATAATTATTAAAAAACATGCAATCAAACATGCAATAATTAATGACCATTAAAGCTGGGAATAGATTACCTACAAAACAAAGTTAGTACAATCCAAATCTACTCAAACCCATGATTCAATTATATATAATCAAAGATGGCCTTGATACCAATTATTAAGGCAAACTGCAAAAATTTTAAGATTATGATTATGATTATGATTATAATTATAATTTTAGTAAAAAATAACCTGGTTGGGCAATCGCTAAAATAGACTCCAGATTAAAATTTTTTGATAACGAACAATTAAAATAAAAGCCCGACATAACCCTCAAAGTTAGTTTAAAATTATACCTGTCGAAGACCAATTGGATTGATTCCGTTTACGATCAAAAACTTTAGTCAACAAACTTTTGCAGTAATTGATTAGAAGTCAATTCTCCTAAACAAGCATTCTACTGTATTTTCGAATGCAAAATCACGAATAAACTATTGACTTTGATCTATCGTGTTCTTCAAAACCTATCTAGTCACATGTTCTTTGATTTCACAATACGTGAAAACCCTAAAATGAATAATGATCAACTAGCGACTAGATTTTATAACCGCATATAAATAGACTACAACAAGGTCCTGTGGAGTAAATAAGACGTGAGTTTCAAATATAATTATGAAATTTTACTTCAACCCAGAAGTAATTTTATAAAATATAAATTATAAATTATTCCACTAAATAATTATAATTGCACTTTCAGTCTTTTTCTCAAAACTGAAGTATCCGAACTCCTATTATTAAATGCTTATTTATTCTCCCCACATTAAAATTACAGATACCCGCTGATAAATTAAATTACTAACAATTAAATTTAATCAGCTTCTTCGAAAAGTCTTTAAGACCTTCGACTTAACTTATTTGACTGCCGAATTATAAAATTCACCTACAGGGTTTAGCTCAATTAGAACTTATAAGTTTTCTTAAGGGGCAATTATCAATGTTCTCGATATTTTGGGACGTAGATTCCGTCAATAATTAATATTTGTCATATAATTAATATCGTTATCCAACTTACCGAAATTATAGATCCATAAAATATGGCACTCTTTAATGAATCAAAATAACGAATATTAAATATACGTCAATAATAATTATTTCAGAATTAAGAGTATAAGTGCTCATAATAATTATGGGATGTAAATTAATTTTTATTGTCAATATAAAATTAATTACTCCAATTTGGTCATGTTCAATACACACAAAGTGTACTAGCACAATGAGTCGGAACAATTGTTGAAACAATTACTGTTCTTCTTAATCAAGACAGATCTATTAAAATACTGTACTATAGTTGTAACGATGGTTTGTCCAATTCCATGTAAGATTGTGAACCATAAACTTATATTTTACAAGAACTGATAATTTGGTCTTTTATGTGTAAGCTGAATTCTAGAGGTATATACGGTTCAATTTGGTGCGGTTCCAAGCTAAACCACTAACCGAACCGATCTCTACAGTTCTTGGATTTTGAGAACCGAACAAAACCGTTCACTTTGTAAAATCGAACCAAACTGATCCAGTGGGCACCGGTCCGGTTCTGATTTGGAACTGCGGTTCACATTGAGCAACCTATAAATAAATAACTAAATAATTGCAGAAAAAACCCAAAAAATGGAATAAGAACCCATCACAATACCCAAACATAAAATATAGATTTAAAAAGAACAGATATAAAAAATGGAACCATCCAACGTTCTGAACTAATCCATCAACCACCAGATGAAACTCAAAAACAGCTCAACACTTCAAATCTGGGTATACATTGAGCTTCCAAAAAATTTCAAAAATGCCAAACATAATAGAAGAAACAATTCAAAAAAGAACATATCATACCATTAAACCTTAAAATTTGAGACTGATGTTCTCAACTCAGTGGATTCGAAACAAGAATATGAAATGGGCGAAAGAGCATTGACAAGAGTTTGCAGAGAAAGTGAGATTAAGAAAGAGTAAGAATTCATTTCCATTACAAATTCTATGCAAAAAGCCCAAAAAGTGCCGAAGAGGAAGCACTTTCAGTTCGGTATGTTTCACTTTTCCCCACAAATTTTCCCAAGGAAGGAGTCCAAGACTCTAAAAATACAAACTGCTAAAAAATAGTAATAAAAGTGCTCCAAAACTGGGAGAAAAATAGCTCTAAATTGTTGGGAAATGTTAGCCAATTAGGGTTAGCTGAGAATTTAATATTATATATATATAATCTAATTTTATTTACATAATTCTCACGGTTCGGAACTAGAACCGTAAGTAAAAATCGAGAACCGAACCGTGAGGTACGATTTTTTTTCTTGGGGAACTAGAATCGAACCGTTCGGTTTAAAAACAGAAATTGAACCGCTGAATCATACCGGATCGGATCGGTTTTACGGATTATTCGATTTTTTTGAATAGTCCTACTAAACTCTATACACCAGATTAAATACTATCTAGAATAAAAAATACACATGCATAACATTAAATAAATAATGAAATGTATACATTGCTCATTAAGATTATCATAAAATAAAAAATTTAATTTTATTAATAAATAAAATTAAATACTAAAACTAAAATCATGATTTTTAGTATATAATCCTGACAGAACCTATGTTTGCTATGATAGAACCTATGTTTGGGTTTGGTGTCTCGAATTTTGGTATCCAAGGTCAGTAGGACATTTGGACATAGTTGGAATGTTGAAAGGGGTGAAAATAGCCCAAGGACCTCTACAGAAAGTAGAGAAATTGAGAACACGTTTTGACTGCTCGAGCGGCCTTTAGTTGTCTAAAGACTGCTCGGGTAGCCTGGGCGCAACAGCAATTTTTGTGCGCACGGCTAGGGTTTCATTTTGACCCACTTTGTGTTTCCTATATAAGGGTTTTATATTCTATAGAAATCGTGGAACGTTGAGAAAGATTCTAGAGTGATTGTAGAGTGTCTAATACTCAGAGAGACTTAGTTTAGAGGTTAGAGAGAATACAGAGAGACAGTGAAAGACTCAAGTTGAAGCCATAGAGATTGTGAGGCTGAGAGATTGACTTGTAATCCTTTATTCGGTTTATAATGGATTGATTTTTTCTCTCCCATTGAGGAAGGCAACCAGTCGAACCACGTATATTGTCTTATTTCTTTTGGTTGTTCCTGTTCTCTATTTGCTTTGTGTGAATTAAAACCGCGATTGTGTTTCCACTATGTTAGGGAATTTGTGTGTAAAATCCTAACAAGTGTATCAGAGCAAGGTTTTGAGGCTTGATTACAAGATTACAGTAGAGATGATAAACATCATATATGAAGTCGAGAAGTTTACCGGCAAGAATAACCTCTCCTTGTGACAGAGGTAGATGAAAGATCTGTTGATCTAGCAAGGGGTTTCCAATGCATTACGCGACAAAGTAAAGAAACCAAAGAAGATGACCAATGATGAATGAAAAGAGATCGATTGCAAGGCCGCCAGCTCAATTTAGTTGAATTTGGGAGACAAGATTATTCACAACATGCTTGATGTAGAGATAACACACGAGATCTGGCAGAAGCTGAAAGATCTCCATATGCAGAAAAATTCAGCCAAGAAGTTATACGTGAAGAAGCAACTGTGTGGACTGCAAAAGAGAGAAGGTAGAATGCTTTTAAAACATTTAAATACGTATAATATGCTTATCTCACAATTATTTGGATTTGGAGTAAAAGTTGATGATGAGGATAAGGCGATACTCCTGTTGGCATTACTTCCATCCTATGATCATCTGGTGACAACATGATGTATGGGAAGGACAATCTAGAGCTTGAAGAGGTCACTAATACTCTTTTGTGACATGAGAAGATGAAGAGAGACAGTTAATTTGATGTAGAAGGTGTACTTGTGGATAAGTTTGAGCCAAGTAAAAGAATGAGTAGATCTAGTGAGCAAGGTTCCAACAGTGGTAGATCTCGGCCCAAGTCATATGCAAAGAAGGATGCGGAATGCTTTTATTGCCACAAAACTAGTCATTACAAGAGCCAATGTAAAGAATTGAATCAGCATTTGGAGGAGAAGAAGAAAGGGGAAGTGTCTGTAGAAACTATCAGTTTTGCCGAAGAGACGGCAAACGGTGAAGCAGACGATGAATTACTTTTAGTTTCCTCAAATTTCAATTTTCTTCAAAGTCATGGATATTAGATTCAAGATGCCCATACCATATGTGTCCATCTAGAGAATAGTTTGATTCGTATAAACCTTACAATGGTGGTATAGTTCTAATGGAGAATGACACAGCGTGCTAGGCCATTGAAATGGGTACAGTGAAAATTAAAATGTTTGATGGGGTTGTAAGGGTTTTAGAAAATGTTAGACATGTTCCGTGGTTAAAGAAAAATTTAATTTTTTTGGGAACATTGAATTCTCTGGGTTACAGGTTCACAGCAAATGGTGGAGCAATGAGGATTTACATGGTGATACAATGATCATGAAAGGGCAGAAATTAGGTAGTCTTTACAGATTGGTAGGAGACATGGTGGTGGGTGGAGTTATCACTATCACAAAGGCAGAGTCCAGCAGGGATAGTATGAGACTCAAACATTTGCGGCTTGGTCAAGTTAGCAAGCAAAGTATGTCAGAAAGTCAGATGAAAAAAGCAGCAGACGAGGTGGAGCTCAGTCAAAAAAGTTTATCCAGAAAATCGGGTGCTAGTGGTTCAAGTCAACAGCAGCAGGAACAGTTAAGTGGAGAACCTTCATTTTACAAGAAATCTATAAGTAGCACATGCATAGTTCAAGGGCAGGTAGAAGCGTCAGAGAATGTGGAGTTCTCACAGAAAACTGAGAGGTTGGAGTTTGGAAAATTGTCCAAGAACGAGAAGACTGTTGATTGTAAGAGGGTCAAATTCGAGTGTGGTTTGGATTTAGTCCAAATCTATTCAGGTTGAAGATCAAAGAGGGTGAAACACCCGTACCCGTGAAAGAGGAGCAAGACGAGGCGACCGACAGATCTTCAAGATGGTGATGGTTCATAAGTCCGAGCCAAAGTAGAGATTATTGGGTTTGGTGTCTCGAATTTTGATATCCAAGGTCGGTAGGACATCCGAACAGAGTTGGAATGCTGAAAGGGGTGAAAAACAGTGCCAAGACCTCTATAGAAAGCAAAGAAATCGAGATCAGTTTTAATCGATCGAGCGGTCTAGGCGTAACAGTAGTTTTTGTGTGGCGGCTAAGGTTTCTTTTTAACCCACTTTGTGCTTCCTATATAAGGGTTTTATATTCTATAGAAACCCTAGAACGTCTAGAACGATTCTAGAGTGATTGTAGAGTGCCAAATACTCAGAGAGATTCAGTTTAGAGGCTAAAGAGAGTATAGAGAGACAGTGAAATACTCAAGTTGAAGCCATAGAGATTATGAGGCTGAGAGATTGTAATCCTTGATTCAGTTTATAGTGGATTGATTTCTTCTCTCCTGTGGAGGTAAGTAGCCAACCGAACCACTTATATTGTCTTGTTTCTTTTGGTTGTTCATGTTCTCTATTTGCTTTGTGTGGATTGAAGTCGTGGTTATGTTTCTGTTATGTTAGGGAATTTGTGCTTAAAATCCCAACAGTTGATGTGGTGTGTGAGAAAACAAGTGGCAATGAGAAAAGCGAAGGAAGGGGTAAAAGGAAGAAAGGAAAGGATTTAAGAGGAACTTGATATCAAAAGGAGCTCAGAGAGAAATCTAAAGGAAAAATGATTAATTATGAGTATTTTTAGGCGATATTAACCCATCAAATATAAAATCTAAAGATATTCACAGAACCCCAAGTTAACCCATGGAGAGCATAGCTCTAATCAGAGCAAGTAGGAAAAGAAAAAAAGGGTAAATTATATCTAGACTCCTTACATACTTTGAATATATCAATGTCTTCTCCCTTATTCTCGAAAATACTACTGCGCTCTCTTACTTTATAAAATGTGTTAACAATTTTATTCCCTCCGTTAGATAACCATCTATTGACCTAATGAAAAAAGACGATATCAACAAAAAAAATAACTAAAAACGACATTTTTGCCCTCTTTTAAGTCCAGTTGTCCCCTTACCACCATCGCACAAACCAGCGCCGCTGCCCCCCTTCACCACAACGCTGCCTCCCCTATCTCATCGATCTCCTCAGCTTCCACGGCACTTGCAAGGATTGGGACTCTTCTTCCTCCTCATTTTCAACTTAAATCGAATCCTCACCACATCGTCTGCCCTAGCTCATCCTCTACGGCAATAATTCTCAATCCATCCTCTACAATCACTTAGAGAAACAACGATTCCCAATCCATCATCTTCCATCTTCTACATCAAATAACCCCCACTCCACCAGCGCCACCCACTACCACCAGCAGCGTCGCCTCCTTTGCAAACCCTAGCGGTGGATATCTATCTTTCTCTTTAGCCAAACACGATCAACACACACACACACACACACAGAGAAAGATACAATATCTGAGCACTAACCCCACTTCTATCCCGCCAGTGATTCTCTATAATTTTAACTACATATCTATACATGTATCTTCTACCATGCAGTAAACTCAAATATCAGAAGCAAACTACACAAACATTTGAAGTTGAATACAAATCAACCCAAAAAATTACATATATATATATATATATATATATATAGAGAGAGAGAGAGAGAGAGAGAGAGAGAGAGAGAGAGAGAGCAAAAGGGCAGTGATGGTGCTGTGAGGGTTTGTGAAGAAGGCGGCGATGGTGGCGAAGGGGGCGGTGACTCTAGT
>JAULJZ010125526.1:0-32149 GCA_032270985.1 Heliamphora pulchella
ACTTTCTTGTTGAACGCACGAGCTATCCTCCTTTGGCATCCTTGTATATGAAATAGGGTTTGTAGTCTTCTTTCATCGAATAAGAGAAACACTTCCATCAAATTCTTCTGCGGGTTGAGTCACGTTTTATACCTCTTGATCATTTCAAAGAATTTCTGAAGTACTATGATATGGTTGTCTTGATCTTTGGACTTCACAATCATATCATTTACATACACTTTGACTTCCTTGTCTGTCATGTTATGCAACAAGGTATTGGCAGCCTTTTGGTAGGTTGTCCCTGGATTCTTCAAATTAAATGGTGTCACATGGTAACAGTAGGTGCCCCATGGTGTCATGAGTGCCATCTTTTCTCTTTCTTTAGGGTCCATTAAGATCTAATTGTACCCAAAAAAACCATCCATAAGTGATAAAAGAGCGTGCCCCGCTGTGCTATCTACCAAGATGTCAATATGCAGTAATAGAAAGTCGTCCTTCAGACTAGCCTTGTTGAGATTCTGAAAATTCACACAGACTCTGATGCATCCATCATTCTTCAAGACCGGCATAATGTTGGCCACCAGCTTTGGATACTTGGTTACCATAAGAAATCTAGCGTTGATCTACTTGGTGACTTATTCTTTGATCTTCAGAGCCCATTCTGGCTGTATCCATCTCAATTTCTATATGATCGATTTAGCATCGGGATACAAAGGGATATAATATTGAATAATACCGGGATCAATTTTGGGCATATCCTCGTATGATCATGCAAACACGTTTTTGAATTCTTTTAATAAAGTTATTAATCGCTCATGTTCAACTAAAGATAACGAAGAACCAATTTGGACAATTTGTAGGTTAATTTTATTATCCAGATTTATTGACAAAGTTTCTTTAATAATTGGTTGGGCACATATTTCTTTTTCTCTTTTAAAGCTTTTAATTGTTCAGAGACATCCCCTTCGAATTGAAAATCATTAGCAAGCATACAAAATAAATGAAGCAAAGCGAAATAATTAGAACCTTTGTTTATTTCATTGATATCGAAGAGAACATGGATTACAAAATTGAAAGCGAAAGAAGTGGGTGCACAGACAGACGTGCCCTCGAACTCGACATCCAACTTATCCAAACAAAATAAAAACTTACAAGACTCCGACTTGACTCGAGACTTGAATCATACAAATTATAAGAATTTAAAAATCAACTGTGACATTCGGTGCAGATGGAGGTGGAATGACCTTATTATCAATGAGATCCTGAATGTCATGGCAAAATTTTAGACAATTGTCGATTGGGTGTCCATGGCTCTGATGGTATGAGCAATATTAGGTGGGATCGTAGCGTAGCGGTAAAGGGTTAGGAGGCGGCATTGGATCAAGAAGCATTATCATCCCTTTCTCGACAAGTCGATTTAGGGCTGTGGTCAGAGAGGTGTTAAGGTGAGTGAAAACTCTCCTTGGCATTTTCAGCTGCGACGGCTGGTTGTTTCTAGGAGGAGGTGATGAAGGTGAAGAATTCAATTGATCGATTTAGTGGAAGAGGTGGAATGGTTTTGGTTGTTGGATGAGTAAGGTCTTTTCGACTTTTAACTCGACTCAGCCTCCTCAATGTCACCAGACTGGATTGCATCTTCTATCTGAACCCCGACATCAAACAATTGCTTGAATGTGGAGAGCAGCTGTGTGATCAGATAACGCTTTAGAGGGGATTGCAGATTCTTAACTATAATCCTCACATGTTCCTTTTCTATTGGACGATTTGTCATTTTAGCTGCCTTTCCCCTCCACATGGTCAGAAAGTCCACAAATGACTCTCTATTTTCTTGACGGGTGGTCTCCAGCTCTCGAGTGGTCACGTCCAACTGGACATTATAGCTATACTGAGTGACAAATGATGTAGCTATGTCCTCCCTGGTTCTGGTCTTTGCTACATCGAGGGAGAGGAACCATTTCTGGGCTGCCCCAGAAAGAGATCGGTGAAAGAGCTGGGCCTTCAGCTGGTCATCAATTTCCATTGGCGACAGGGTACTAACATACATTCGGAGATGAATTTTGGGATCTCTGGTTCCATCAAAATTTTCCATATCAGGCATTTTAAACTTATCCAGGAGTTTGGTGTCTGGAAACAGGCATAGTCCTCCCACATCTAGCATGTATTTCTCTATCCCTTTTGGCTTTCTGAGGACCTTCTCCATCCCATCGACCTTTTCAACTAATGCAGACTATCTAGACTGAGCAGTGTTTTCTTCCTCAACTATCGCCTGTCGAGGGATCCGTGGTGGTGGTGGAACAACTTGTGGTCCATCGGGGACTAGATTGTCATCCCAAAAATCTTCATCGTTACGATTTAGGTCATCATGTTGCTCATGCACAATGGACATGCGGGCCTAAATTGCCCGGATCTATGCCTGGCATTGCACTTGAGTCTGGGTCTGGTGTTCTATGGCTCTCTGTATATCGGTGATCGCCCTCATTAGGGCTATCAGATTCACTTCATTTTCTGCCATTTCAGCTGACTGTTCGGATACCCTACAAAGTCTACCTGTCACTGATCTTTCCTAGACACGTGTTGACTGTACTCTTTCCGGCCCAGTGTCCACAGAAAATCCTAGATCCTAAAAGCAAAATAACCAGTATCAAACACTTCCTAGACAAGAATTCAAACGATAGATAGCAAACATTCTAGATTCCCAAAATAGCAAATCATAGGCAGATAATCACGGAGGCTAGAATAATGCCCCTGTCGGGGTCATATTGGCAGCATAACAACATGATGACTCAAAAACCAACATGATGGCTAAAAATGGGATCAACTAAATTCTAGAGGAAAAGCTCATCTAAAATGGGGAAACGGATAGCACTTCGGCAGGAAAACAGAGCTACGTTGATTGGACTAGTTTGACCTAAAAATTCTAAGAAAAAACAGACAGCATAACGGTAAGGAAATAACTCTCGGGTATGACAAGGGTTTGAAAGAAACGAGCCTATGTTGAGGGTTTGGAAGAAAAGAGCCTATGTCAAGGGGAGGAAACCAACGACCCAGGAAGAACCCAAAGGAGAGAAAAACCACCCTAGAGGCTTTAAAACGAAACACCGGCAGGACCCCGAGAAGAAAACTACGGCGTAAGAACCAAACATGGTGAGCCACAAGGCTAGGGTAAGAACCCAAAGGAAAAGCTAATCTAATCAAGAAAGGATAAAAGAAAACCCGAGCTGAACCTGGGAAAGGAACTAACCTAATCCGGACAAATAATCCTAACAATACGTAAACAAAACATATAAGAAAGAAAACACCTAATCCTAACAGGGTCGATAGCACCTAAAGGAGAGTTCTAAGTTCACTATATGCAAAAAGCCGATTTTGGTCAATTGAACAAGGTACCTTTTGAATAGAGTCGGGTATATACCTCCCATGCAGAACATGGTCAAACAGTACGTCCGAACTCTTTTACTGCACCAATGATAGCGTAAAGTCAGTAAGGGTTGCCTGCCTTCCCAACAATCCCCGAAACGGATGTACATTTAGGGCGTCAGGTCGACCAAGCAGGGGGGTTTGAAGAACAATACATATGTATGCGAAAATGCAAATGAGAAATTTTTATTAAGAACTAATGATGTTTTCAAGTATAGCCTTCTTATTTGGTTTTAGAAACCAGTCCCCAGCGTAGTCGCCAAAAAATACTGTGGCGTTGGGATTTAGGGATTTTGAAAGTGTTCAAAAATAAAAGAATTCAAAGATATTTGAAAAATATTTTAACACCTTGAAATTCAATCTTTGAAAATTCCTTTTTATTGAAAATAGAGTTGCCACTTAATTTTTTAGAAAAACTAAAAAAAATAAAAATGGCTACTGATCTTTTAAAACGTTAACTAGAGAAAAAGGGTTCGGGGGCTAAGGTACGAATCAGAGAAAGTGTTAGGCACCCAATTCGCCCAACCATAAGGTTGACCTCTACTAATCATCTTTGATTCTTTAATAAGATTTCTCAAATGCATAAAAATAAAGAAAGTGCAGGCAAAGAGGAAACATCTAAAATCAAATATGAAAAATACATAACATATGTACATAGCACTCCAAATTAGAACAAATAAAAGGATGAATTCTTAAGTTCTAGGCATATAATTTCTAACTAAAGGATATATGGAATACACCCGCATGCAAAATTATTAAAACAACATAAACTAGCATGATTCAAATAAAAGAACAAAAATATGTTAAAAATTGTTAAAATTATCTAAATATGAATTGTTAGTAAGAAATAAACTAAACTATCCTAAAAATAATTTCAAAGTAACCAAAAACATGCATATTAAAACATACATTTAGATAAACATTAATATGGTGAATATTTAATACTAAATGTAAAATAAAAGATGCACAAAAAATCTATATAAAAAGAGAGAGAGAAAGAGAGAGTTTACTAACAAAGAAACTAAAAGTAAATGCCTTACAACAAAAGAGAATTTAAAAATTTAAAAGAAAAAAAAAGTTCACAAAAGAAGAATTATGTCATTAAAGCATAGAGTACAAGTATATAAAGCATAATTTAGAATTTATGTGACATGTATCCAACTTATCGGCATGGTTTCTAATCATCAAATTATTAATTTCATACCACAATCATTGACATAAATCTTTTAATGTCCATGTATTGAAGTTACATAAGGTGGCACACTACTCAAACACTTAGCCAAATTTATCTAATTGTTCAAGTGTCAATTTTAAAATTATAACAGTATTTTGAAGTACTTAGACATGGATTTAATTTTTGATTTCTGAACAAAAATTAGATAAAAATATTTTTTACAACTTTCTTGCTTAACACTAAGGTCAAATCCTAAGGTAAATGAGTCATTTATTTTAATTAAGTGAGAACCATTCAGCACTTTACAGAGAAAAGTGCAGAATTTAGGTCTCTATTTTCTATAGTTTGGGGGCATCAATTCAAGGGATATGGATATGATATTTGGGGATGTTTTAGTTTAAAGTGTTCCCTACAATTTTCATGTTTTGTACTAGGGCAAGTTGTTTGGAACAAATTGGTGTTTTTGGCCAATAAATAAAGTTGGTTCAGTGAGCCTAAAAAGGGTCTGCAGAACTGGTTTCTAGCAGAGAAGTCACAAGGCCTTTGGGCTACCATCCGAGGATATTTTGGGCTGATTTTTGCTCAGTTTCTAGTTTGATAAGTTATATACATATTTCATGTTTACCACTTTTTGATTTGGCTATTAAAAACTTATGGTTTTGGTCTCACAAAAATGTGTGACAGAGAGCTCTGTCAGTCACTAAAACACAACGATGAGTTTGGGAGGCTTTTGACCTATCGAGACTTCATATCTTTGGCTTTGTTTATGTGGAAAGCAAGATAAATGTGTTAGCTATAAGTTTTATGTTTTGACCCAAGCTCAGTTCTCACTCTAACTTATGATTTTTAGGTCTGCAACTCAGAGTTGTCAAATTTTGACACTCTTTTGTAAAAATGGTCTATCTGGAGTTCTCCCCAACGAAATCACTTCAAACTAAATTGGTATAAAAGCGTACTTAGAAATATAGGTCTGGATACAAAAATAACTTTAAGATCATTTTTATACAATTAGTTATGATATTTTAAACTTCGAGGCAAAATGTTGGTAAGCCCATAAAATTAGGTTACCTTGGGTTTTGTTAGCTTAGCTCATGTGGTGTCCATTTTTGAGGTATTTTCTTTATATGCATATCATATACACATACAAACCAAAATTTTAGAACATAGTCAAGTCAATAAACTCAAAAACTAAGCACATGTAAAGTCATACAACACTAGATTACACATAAGCAGTCCCTATTCTAGCCTTACAATGCCTTTTTACCCATTTTTAGTTCTTGTTTTTGGTTGTGTTTTAAGAGATGAGTTGAGAGGAGTTTTAGATTGATATTGGACAGAAAGTTTACAGATTTTACTTACAAGTTTAAGGACCTAATGAATGGAGAATGGCTTAGGGACTTGGCTTTGTGCAACCTTGGTCTCTAAAGACCTTTTTTTCTTGGACCCTCCTTTTTTTTCTTCTTTCTTTTCTCGAACTTGTAAAACTCCTCAAGAGCACTCAAGATTTAGTTCTCTCCCTCACTTGGCTGAATGGTACATAGGAGAATAGAGGTGTTTGGTTTTGTCTATATAAGCAAAATAGGTAGTGGGTTTAATGATGATATGTATGTTTTAATTTAAATTTCATAAATTTTAATTGGATGCATGGGAGGTGGTATATTTTTGAGGAATTGAAATTCTGAATTTTACAGATGGGAAGAGAGGAATTCAGCTAAGGGACTGTTTGGTTGGTTTATGTGCTAAAATTTTAGTTTAATTGCTTATTTTGTAGTATTTTGGCACTAAATTGTTCAAGAAAGTAATTTTAAAATTGATTTGATGTATCTTTTTGATCTTCTAACTTACTAAAATGAATTATTTTAGTGTTATTATTATTATTATAGTTTATAAAAATGTTGACAACAATCAATTATTTAAATGTAGGCAATTAAGCTACTTTAAGCTATTTTGACTATATATGACTTTTTAAATTATTTAAGTGTGTAAGAACTTTAATAATGATTTGTTTGCTTTTTTTGGTCTATAATACTATGTTAGTATGTATGTTACTTCTATAAAAAGCCTTGGGTCATAATAATGCTTAATTTATACAATTATTTCTTATTTTTGAGCTTAAAAATTGTAAAATGTCACTTTTTGGGCACAAACTTCAATGTGGCTGGCCACTAGGGGAATTTTTGTTATTTTTTAAGTTATTTTCTCTTTTGTTACTTAATTGTATCTCAATATCCAATTTAGGGTGTTCATGTGCCAAATTTTAGATTTTTATGACTTTTTGCTGTACTATGAGCGAAATGATCATTTTACCCTAATTATGAGAACTTTTGATTTTTAATCTAACATTTCACATTATTTACTTAATTTAGAATTTTAAGAGTCTTCTTTGAGTATTAGGGTTTTGCCACTGAGCATTTGATCTCTTTAGAGTTTCCGAATCGAAATAGGGTTTTCTGGCCGAGTTAGGATTTTTGATCTTTTAGTGACTTAAGATCTTTGTCAACTAACCGTCACTAATGCTAGGATTTGGGTTGGATCACTACACACGTTGTTATAAACCGGGTCGTTACAACTAGGGTCTGTACCGGGGTGTTACAAACTACTCCTTTAAACAAATTTCGTCCTCGAAATTTTGCTTCGTACTTAATCGTGTAAATTGTTGGGGATGATTTACTTGCATCTTTTCTCTTCGAACTTCGGCCCTTGTTTATTTGAGTCGTTCTTTATTGAGGGTGTGGACAGGGTCGGGCTTATATGCTTAGTACCTTGAGTAATGGTTGCTTTGTCTTGATAGATCTTTAAACCGACTACTACAATAACTTTCAAATGTAACGTTGCACACCTATGTCGTGAGGTTGTTAACTAGTGATGTGTTAGCTTAAAGCCTTAGCCTACAAGCATCCACTTTCTCGTAATGATATAACAAGTCTAAACTACATACATCCCCGAGTTGCATATACGACCGTACCTCTGATAGTCATTGAAAGGTCTAACAGCTTGGATATGTTGTTGGTGCTTTTCTGGCTAAGGTTGCGGTTGCTTCCATTCCTGTGGTTGATTTTCCTTGTTCCCTATCCTAGCAGTGGACATTGAGACTTTTTGTGCCTAGGCTGATTGCATTCATAGTAGAGCCTTACCTTCGTAGGTTAAGCCCTTGCTTGCCTTGGTTTGTCGGCCAAGTGGTACGGCTTTTTGGGAACAATTTCCCTATTGTTCCTTAGTGGTCCTCCTTGACCAGTACTCTCCTTTTTCTGACTCGAATTCCTTTTAGAATCGTCTAAGTTTGTTTCCGTCAATAGGGCTGCTTGTACTACTTGAGTGTAAGTCGAAAGTTGTAAGTAGATGACTCTAGTTCGGATAGAGGGTTCTAGACCCCACTCGATCTTTCGTGCCCTTGATTCTTCATCAGGTATGATGGTCACGGCGAATCAACTCAACTCTTCGAAGAGGTTGACGTACTAGGTTACTGACATAGATCCTTGTTTTAACTCCAGAAATTCTCTGACTTGTCCCTGTCGGAAGGGAGCTGGGAAGTACTTTTCCAAAATAATTCTTTAAACTAATTCCACGTCAGAGTTGCTACATATTGGGTATTGTCAATCATAGACTACTAGTAGTCGGCTTCTCCTTCATGTAGGTGTGCTGCTAGAGTTACTCGATCGGCATCGGTCTGCACTCCCATGGAGTTAAATAATTTCTTGACAGCTCTCAGTCATTCTTCAGCCACTCTCGGTTCAGCTCCTCCCTTGAATGTAGGGGCTCGTTGTTTTCTAAGTTTTGATAAGAACCATGGCCTATCTTGGATGTGAGGACGGTTAATACTGGTGGCAAGCTCACGCAAGACTTAAGCTAACCCTGGCACTTCTTCGTTTACAGGTCCATCTGCTGGCTGTTGATGGTTAGGTCGTCTACCTGCCATCTGAATAAAGAGAGAAGGTGTTGTGGCTGGTGAGTCTTCTTTTTAAGGTCTTAATTGTTTCTAGGTTTTAGGATCTCGAGGAGTTAATTTAAGATTTATTCATTTGTATTTCTCATTATTCGATTTCTAGTAGAAAGAGTGATTACAAAGAGCGAAGCGCATAACACATAAGGGCCCAACCAGAATAGGTGTGGATAAAACCATCAAACTTTGACCGCCTAGTCCTACGTTACTTGCAAGTTTCGTAGCGTTTCCATTGTACTTCCACGTACCATACTCCTGCGGTTTTCGTGAGAGTCTTATCAGTGATGGCGATAGGAACCTTCGTGTAGGTCTCCGTTAGAGATGCTGTATGAGCTCCTACTTAGCATTTCTTGTTGTCGGATACTGATCTTCAAAACACGTTAAGCGCGGAGACTGGCTGACATTATGTGCTTTAACTCTTGGTAGAGATCAGCTTCGCGACTTGATGATGTGCCAGGTGGTTCTTCTAAGGATGTGCATGACCCGAGTTTCTCGAAAAAGTGCTAAACTCTAATAAATTTCTCATTGAACTACGTCTGAGGGGAGGCTACTTGGGCGGTGAGTGATCAAACGTTTAGCCGAGTATTTCGAATGATGTACTAGGCTACACGGTACGTGACTGGGGATTAGAATGGCTTAGGGAAAGGTGAACAAATCCTTTACTTAGATCCAATGGAGGATTCCTAAATGGTTCAAAGGATAGGTTGAATGAGGTCAAATGGTCATGGTTAAGGTAGTCACCACTGACACAAATTGGGTGGTTATTTGGGGTCCAAATGCAGGTGAAACAATAGGACAATAATGAACAATACTTAAGCGAATGTCCTTGGGACTAATCCAGTACTATCAAATTCTAATAAAAGAGATGTTAAGCAGTAGGTAGCCAAACTAGATAATTGCCCTGAAGTTACGTCGGCCTAACGTACTTCGATTCAAGTATCCAAGTCTACTTTCCTAATAAGGATTTTAAGAGTGTACAAAAGAATTCACAAAAATCACTGCAACATATTACAATTTCAGAATCAAGAGAAGATGAACAATGACAAAGATTTTATCAATGCCGAATGTTCGGAATGAGTAACTAACAAAGAGTTGATGTTGAGTTCTATGAAATAAGAGTTAGTTCAAAGAGGCTGGCCTAAAATGGAGGATAATCAAATGTAAATACGGGTCATTATCGAGGCATGAAAACTTGAGGACAAAGGTAATTTCTAGGATTAAATTTCTGATAGGATTATTAACAAGACTTGGGTGCTTAAGGATTACCGACAAACGACACTTGACAGTACCGTTGTACTTCAAATTGGTATAAAATTTAACAGAAAGGCTTGGGATAAACGAGAAAGGAACTTGTAAGGATGGAGTTGCGGGGTTCTAACGGTGGCTCTCGGGATGAAATTTGAAACTTTTCCTAGTGCATACTCCCGTCTACCCCCTTAAAATAAAATAACTTGTTGTATGAATCTCCGATCTTCGATCTCGATGATCTTACCCGTCCTTCGCATGTAGATTCCTTGTAGCTTCTAATCCCGGTGACGTCCTGACTCGACTCACTATAATACTTAGACGCAATAGATTTTAGTTCTTATAATATATAAATGATAATTATAATTAATATAACACACCCTATAGAGCTTCTATATGACAGAACGCATGGTTTTCCAACACCCAAGGCCTGAAGGTTCACTAAACTTAGGTTCTGATACCAACTGTGACGCCCCGTCCTTCAGGCATGTCGGGACATACATAAATATAGATAAGGAAAGTATTCTACCATTCATTCATTTTTACATATCATAAATATTACATCATTAGGAGTTCTGAACTGTTCATAAGGACATAGTGATTGTAGTATCACCATAAAATTTAACAAAAATTACAATACGCCTGTGGAAACTAAATTAAAAGAACAAATGGTAAAAACTCAATTCTTCAGCTAGTATTGTCGGGGCTCGCCGGCTCCTGCCACTCACCCTGTTCTTCAAAACCTTCTTCTTTTTTGGGGGCGACTTTCTCCAAGAACTCGGTCTCCTCACACGTGACACGAATTCCATGAACCAAAACCTAGAAGAAAAATCTCCAAACTCTCTAACCAATCTCATGGCATAAACTCACCACAACACATTTCATACAACACTTAAAGCATTTTTAAATCAATGAGATAGGCAAAGATGTAAATACAATAGATAGGTAAGTATTAGATAACAAATTATGCAGGTAATGAAGAGTGCAATCTGAATGCGTTTGCCCAATCCAATTATAAATCAACCAATCAAATTTTGAGTAACACCATTACGTTCCTGTACGTTAGGCTCCCATACACTAACGTTCCCAATCACGACAGCGTATAGTGGACGTTCGGCTAAAGACGTGGCACGACTCAGGACATAACACGGCTCATGACTTATGTGACTCAAATTCGATCAAACCTAACACGATGATCCTAATGGCACCATTACGTTCCCGTACGTTAATTTTTTGTTCGTCACCATTCCCGATCACAGCGGCGTATAGCAGCTATTCGGCTCAAGTTGTGATACGGCTCAGGACGTAAAACAGCTTAGGACGTACATGGCTCAAAGTCAACATATCAATATAATAACTCGAATGGTACCACTACGTTTCTGTATGTTAGGTTCCTGTACATCAACGTTCCCAATCACAGCGACGTATAGCGGCTGTTCGGTTGAAGATGTGATATGGGTTAGGATGTAACACAGCTCAGGACATATACGACCCATTATCAACACTCCCATCAACAAGGACTCTTTAATCATGATATTATTCCAAATCCTTTATCCTTATTCCAAATCCTTTGGCCAATAATTTACGCACAAAACCCAACCCACGAGATGCCCCAAGTGCAATGCAATGATGCTTATAGTACAACAACTCGTATTTTGAAGTACAACTTAACAATAGCATGGTATGAAACTAAACATGGCCTGACGTACAAACCAACATAGCATAAAGTACAAGTCTTTAAAGTATAAGGTATAACTCACTAAAGCATAGAGTACAAGTATATAAAGCACAATTTAGAATTTATATGACATAGATCTAACCTATCGACATGGTTTCTAATCATCAAATTGTTAATTTCATACACCAATCATTCACATAAATCTTTTAAAGTCCATATATTCAAGTTACATAAGGTGGCACACTACTCAAATACTTAGCCAAATTTATCTAATTGTTCAAGTGCCAATTTTAAAGTTATAACAATATTTTGATGTACTTAGACATGGATTTAATTTCTAATTTTTGAACACCAATTAGATAGAAGTATTTTTTACAACTTTCATGCTTAACACTAAGGACAAATTCTAGGTTAAAAGGGTTATTTATTTTAATTAAGTGAGAACCATTCAGCACTTTACAGAGAAAAGTGCAGAATTTAAGCCTTAGTTTGCCACAGTTTTGTGGCATCAATTCAAGGGTTATGGGTATGATATTTGGGGAGATTTTAGCTTAAGGTGTCCCCTACAAGTTTCATATTTTGTACTAGGGCAAGTTGTTTGGAACAAATTGGTGTTTTTGGCTAATAAATAAAGTTGGTTTAGTGAGCCTAAAAAGGGTCTGTAGAACTGGTTTCCAACATAGAGTCACATGGCCTTTGGGGTACCATCCTAGGGTATTTTGGGTTGATTTTATGCATCCCAAAATAAGTTATATACATTTTAATAAGTATATACATTTTTCATGTTTACATTTTTGGATTTGACTTTTAAAAACTTAGGGTTTTGGTCTAACAATAATATGTGACAGAGAGCTCTGTTTGTCACTAAAACACAATAGTGGCTTTGGAAAGGGTTTTGACCTATTAAGACTTCATATTTTTGGCTTCGTTTATGTGGCAGCAAGATAAATATGTTAGTTACAAGTTTTATGTTTTGACCCAAGCTCGGTTCTCACTCTAACTTAGGATTTTTAGGTCTGCAACTCAGAGTGGTCAACTTCTGACACTCTTTGGCAAAAGTGGTCTATCTAGAGTGCTACCCAACGAAATCACTTCAAACCAATTTGGTATAAAATAGAACTTAAAAAATCTAGGTTTGGATATAAAAATCACTTTAAGATCAGTTTTCTACAATTAGTTATGATATTTTAATGTTCGAGGAAAAATGTTGGTAAGCTTAGAAAATTAGGTTACCTAGGGTTTTGATAGCTTAACTCATGTGGTGTCCATTTTTTAGGTATTTTTTCTTTGCATGCATGTCATATACACATAAACTGAAATTGCAGAACATATTCAAGTCAATAAACTCAAAAACAAGCACATGTAAACTCATACAACACTAGATTACACATAAACAGTCCATATTCTAGCCTTACAATGCCTTTTTACCCATTTTTAGTTCTTATTTTTGGTTGTGTTTTACGAGATGAGTTAGAGGAGTTTTAGGTTGATATTGGACAGAAAGTTTAGAGGTTTTACTTACATGTTTAAGGACCTAATAAATGGAGAATGGCTTAGGGACTTGGCTTTGTGCAACCTTGGTCTCTAAAGACCTTTTTTTCTTGGACCCTCCTTTTTTTTCTTCTTTCTCTTCTCAAACTTGTAAAACTCCTCAAGAGCACTCAAGATTTAGTTCTCTCCCTCACTTGGCCGAATGGTACATAGGAGAATAGAGGTGCTTGGTTTTGTATATATAAGCAAAATAGGTGGTGGGTTTAATGATGATATGTAAGCTTTAATTTAAGTTTCATAAATTTTAATTGGATGCATGGGAGGTGGGTTATTTTTGAGGAATTGAAAATCTGAATTTTACCGATGGGAAGAGAGGAATTCAGCTAAGGGACTGTTTGGTTGGTTTATGTGCTCAAATTTTAGTTTAATTGCTTATTTGATGGTATTTTGGCACTAAATTGTTCAAGAAAGTATTATTAAAATTGATTTGATATATCTTTTTGGTCTTCTAACTTACTAAAATGAATTGTTTTAGTGGTATTATTATTATTATAGTTTATAAAAATGTTGACAACAAGCAATTGTTTAAATGTAGGCAATTAAGCTACTTTAAGCTATTTTGACTAGATGTGACTTTTTGACTTATTTAAGTGTGTAAGAATTTTAATAATGATTTGTTTGCTTTTTTGGTCTATAATATTATATTAGTATGTATATTAATTGCATAAAATGTCTTGGATCATAATAATACTTAATTTATATAATTATTTTCTCATTTTTTAGCTTAAAAATTGCTAGAAGTCGCTTTTTGGGCACAAACTCCAATGTGGCCGGCCACTAGGGGAATTTTTGTTATTTTTTGAAGTTATTTTGTCTTTTGTTACTTAATTGTATTTAAATATCTGATTTAGGGTGTTCATGTGTCAAAATTTATATTTTTAAGACTTTTTACTGTATTAGGTACAAAATAGTCATTTTACCCTCATTATGAGAACTTTTAATTTTTAATCTAATATTTCACGTTATTTACTTAATTTAGGATGTTAGCAGTCTTCTCTGAGTGTTAGGATTTTACCTCTGAGCATTTGAACTCTTTAGAATTTTCGGATCGAATTAGAATTTTCGGGCTGAGTTAGGATTTTTGATCTTTTAGTGACCTAAGATTTTGTCAACTAACTGTTGCTAATGCTAGGGTTTGGGTTGGATCACTACACTAGTCGTTATAAACTTGGTCGTTACAACTAGGGTCTGTACTGAGGTGTTACATTTACGTCCTGGTTGTTCGGTATTGATGATACCCTTTACAAAAACTTATAAGTTTTGACCAAGTAAAACCTTGAAAGTGGATTTAATTATTCGGCATTCAAATAAGCTAAGCGGAAGGACTTAAAGAATTTTAAAGATGCCGATTAAATTAAATTGTCAATAATTAAATTTAATTGGCAGGTATTAGGAATCTTAATGTATGGAGATGAGTTAAGCATTTAATAACAAGAACTTAATATAATTGGTCTTGAAATTATGACTAGAAGTGCAGTTACAATTCTTTAGTGGTATGAACTTTAATTTAGTATTTTATAAAAATTACAAAAATCACTGCAAGGTTTTCATAATTACAAAAACAGTTGAGAGGTTTGCATATTTCCAAAAATCGCTTGGAAGGTATTTGGGTCACACTAGAAGTCTATATCATAATTACTCCACAGGTCCGTGCTGTAGCCTATAAATATGTAGGTAGGCTGAACCATATTCAGTAGTTGTCTCTCAAGACTAAGATTGATCGGGTTATGTCAGTATAAGTTCTCGAAGGACCGTAGCCAACACTACGTTTGGGAATCACATCGAGAATATAGTAGAAGGTCTGTTCGGGGCTTTAAATCAGAGAATCAAAAGTTCATAGTTGAAGAATCGACCAAAAGGTATTAATCTAAACTAACTGTGGTGGTACGAATTTTTATTTTAATCGTTCGACATCAATTTTTTTTCATCTGGAGCCTATTTCGGCAATTGCCCGTTCAATTTTTATTTTTCAAAAAATTATAAACAAATCAATGATCTTGGCAGTTTACCTTCAACAATTGGTATCGGAGCTGTTTTATTTTTGTTTACAGTTAATTGAGGGGTCGAGTAGATTTAGAACTGTGCTAACTTTGTTTTACAGGCGTTCTAATCCCAATTTTATTATCGTCATTACTTTCATGCTTGATTGAATGTGTAGATAATGATTATTATTTAATTTTTAATCACGAAAGTTGATTGTGATAGTTTTAGACTTTTTAAATTGATTGTGAGCTTTTAAGACATAGATTTTCGATGTAAAAGTTTTTATTATTGTTTTTAGATATTTTAAAATATTTAAAAACATATTTGAATGTTCAAGAACATGACGAATGGACAACGGTACAACCGATGGTGCTGGCAGTGGTTTTGGGTGTTTCGGGCCATGGGTCACGATGGTTTTTACACGGTTTTTAAACAGGTTTTTTGGGTAAGTTTTTTACAAATTTTGTATATTAAAAATAGTAGCAAAATAAGTCCGAAAATGTAGCAAAAATGGTCGGCAAAACGGCCCACCGGCGACAGCTTTGGCTAGCAGCTTGAGGGATGTTTTGGCTCGGTTTTGTGACTTTTTTGGGATGAATTTTATTTAGTTTTTAGACACAAAATAGCAGTAAAATAGGCTGAAAAAACATTCCAAAAACATAGCAAAAACCTAAACAAAAATAAGTCAAAATTGGCAGCACAAGGTGGCGGTTCAGGGGCTGCTTTTGATGCTTTTTGGGACTTTTTTTGAGGCATTCTTTAGGGCATTGTATTGCCAGATATCAGTGCTAAAAATAATACAAAACGGGAGCCGAATCAACTATGAAAAAATCCAAAACAGTGGAAGCACAACAGGCGGCGTTAGGCGGTGCGACGCAGCGCAACAGCTTCTTGGGCCATCGAAGCCTATTTTTCGGGCTATTTTTGACTAGTTTTTTTTGAAAAAAATAGTATTTTTGGTAAACTAAGTTTCAAAAAAAAAAAAAACAGGGATGAAAATGGAGCTCGAATGAGGCTAGAACAGTCTCGGGAAGTTGGCGGCAACATGGCCAGCGCGGCAGTAGCGGCAATGGAGGTTTAGCAGCCATCGAAAGCCGTTTTTCTCGATATTTTTGAACCAGGGTTTTCACAAAAAAATAGTAGCCTTGGGAAGAGGCTGGTGTAGTGTTGTCGGCGGTGCTAGCGGGTGGCTGGCAATGGTAGCTGATTTTGGGACTCCTGATGGCTGTTTTCTAATATGTATTGATCCAGATATGTTGTATATCTATAACGTTGTGAATGGATGAGTTTGAATTAGATTTTGATTAGAATAAACAGTTTTCTGCAACGATTGAAAGACTAAAAACTTATCTGGATACAGGAACTTGAAACTCGATAGAGTTTCACTACGATCATAAAACCAGGCTATATATTTATCTTATTTATTTATTTATATAACTACATGATAATAAATATTGATTTTGTATTTTTTGTTTAATTTAATTAATTTGAGAAATTTTAATTTTAATTAATATTTTATAAAAAATAAAATTATGTTTTTTTAATTAAATAAATAAAATTAGATATTTTATTTTATTTTTACAAAATAACACGTTTAAGATAATTTTTTAATAAATCGAATATCTTAGAAAAATGTAAAAATTAATTTTGAATTTTGAATTAATTAAATAAAAAATATTTAATTTTAATAAATTATTATTTTTCAAAAAATGTATAACATAAAAATAAAATATTTGAATGCCTTTATTCAATGTTTTTACTGCAAAGTAAAGAAAAAACTATATATTCATTGGTAATATTCTTTGTTATGCATTAAAACACGAAAAGATGTTTTGGCAAATTGAAAATTTTTAGATTGTGTGCACGGAAAGATATTTTTAAATATGTCAGATCGTTGTATTTTTGAAAATTAATAAATTTATTTTAATTAAATAGTTTTTAATAGGCCTCAAAAATATTTTTAAAAACTAAGTGGGAGAGAAAATTTATTCACAGATAAATTCCGTGGTCTTCGTCACCAATTCGTAGGTGATGTAATTAATTCTGCACGTTAACAGTAAGGCCTTTCTCCCCATCGAATATAATTAATTGCGGTATTACCAGTACGAACCTCCTTCAGTAATAATTCTGGATAATTATTAATGTAGATCACTTCTTCATCTAAAGGGTTCATTGTGAATCGATTAATTTGGTATTAGGTCGTGGTTAATACTTAGTTGTAAATAATAGTATTTTCTTCATCTGAGTTACTGCTGCTATTTACTGAACTGAAACTATGTCAGTTATTTAATTTTACTTGGCAAGGTCTGTTACCTAGATGGTAAACTTCAAAAGAATTGGCCTGTTTGGACAAACGATGGATAGTAGACGTCCTCCCATCGAGGCATGCTATTCATAGGGTACCAAGTTGTTGGCGAATTGTTTTTATGTGATTCTTAGGATTAAAATGACTTTCAATTCACTCGTAGTTATACTTAAAGAAAACAAACTAACGAGACCAAACTATCTAGACTGGAAAAGGAATATGGATATAACTTTAACTGCCGTGGGTATTCTTAGAATACCAGGAAATGTGTTTATTTCTAAAAAGGATTCTTCCTCTAAGTTGAAAGGCAAGAAGAAGAAAAAAGTTTAGAAACAGGGTGGCACGATTTCTAAGGTAGTTAGTGGGCCATGGACTGGTGTGAAAAAAGTCAAAAGGTAGATATTTTTACTGCAACCAGACACGACATTGAAAAAAATAATATCCAGTTTATCTCAGCAAGCTAAACAATCAGGGTAATTTCTATTCACTACTTGTAGAAACATATTTAATAGTGTTATCTACCGGTACCTAGTGTGTAGATACGGGAGCCACTAATCATGTATGCAATTTATTGTAGGGGTATCAGAAAATCGACAACTTAGTGATGAAAAGATTTACCTGCATATGGGCAATAATACAAAGGTGATAGTAGTTGTAGTGGGAGATGTCACTCTCAATTTTAGTATAAATTGGGTTTTAATATTGAGAAAATATCTTTATGTAACTTTCATTAGAAGGAACTTAGTTTTCGTTACTAAATTAGTTAAAAATAGATATTTAGTTTATCTTAATAACTCTGTGATTATTAAGAATAATAAACGGGTTATCTGTTCTGGTATATTGGTGGTTGATCTTTATATTATTACTCCAATCTCTCATATACTGCAACTGACTGAATTAAATAATACATCTAATTTACTATATAAGAGAAATGATTCTTCTTTAATGAACCAAACGTTTCTTTGGCACTTACGCTTAACTCATATTAATCTAAAAAGGATAAATAGATTGGTAAAAAATGGACCTTTGAGTTCATTAGAAGTGGAGGCACTTTTAGTCTGTTAGTCCTACTTAAAGTGTAAGATGACCAAGATGCCTTTCTCGACCAAAGGCTATAGTGCTAAAGAACCGTTGAAATTGGTTCACTCTGATTTGTGTGATCCTATGACTATTCGAGTTAGAGGTGGCTTTGAGTACTTTGTCAATTTCATTAACGACTACTCAAGGTATGGATACATTTATTTGATGTACCACAAATCTGAATGCATTGAGAAATTCAAAGAATTCAAGGCGGAGACAGAGAAACATCTGGATAAAAGTAACAAATCATTACAATCCGACCGTGGTAGGGAGTACCTTTTTACAGAGCTTAGGGACTACTTGTCGTTAGAGGGGATTATATCCTAGTTAACTGTACCGGACACTCCGCAACAGAATTGTGTAGTAAAAAGAAGAAATATAACTCTTATGGAGATGGTAAGGTTAATAATGAGTTATTCAGAATTACACGATTCATTTTGGGGACTTGCATTAGAGATATCGACTTATATTCTGAACTTGGTACCTTCTAAGTTCGTAGCTTTTACTCCCACAAAATTGTGGACCAGGCGCAAACCTAGTCTGAAACATATTCGAATTTAGGGGTGTTCAGCAGATGTGCTGAAAGGGAACACAGGTAAGTTGGAACCGAGAACAGAAGTATGTTTCTTTGTTGGGTATTCCAAGGGACTGAAGGGTGGTTTATTTTATAATCCTAAGGATCAAAAAGTCATTATTAGCACTAATGCCCGATTCTTGGAAGAGAATTATATTATGGACCACATGCCCAAAAGTAAAATTGGTCTTGAAGAATTGAGAAGAAATACCAGTAGAAGGAAAGAGGAACCACAAGTCACTGATATCTCATTGCCTCATCGTAGTAGAAGGATTATTGGGACTGGTGTAGATCCTAAACCAGATCAAGGTGTTACCATTAACATGCCAGATGAACATGTGGGTAATGGTGCACAGGGTTCAGATTCTGCACAACGTGTTATTGCTAGTATGCAGACGTAGGTTGTGCCTCATCGTAGTGGGAGGGTTGTTCATCAACCCGATCAGTGTATGTTCTTAGGAGAGTCTTTTAATAGGATCCCAGCAGAACTAGATACCGAACCCTATTACTATAATGAAGCACTCTAAAACAAAGATGCAGATCTTTAGCAAAAGGCTAAGAATTCAGATATATAACCTATGTATTCTAATCAGGTCTGAAAACTTGTAAAACCACCTGAAGAGATAAAATCCATCGAATGTAAGTGAATCTACAAGAAGAAGAGAGGAGCAAATGGAAAGATTGAAACCTTCAAAGCTAGGCTTGTTGCAAAAGGATTCACTCAGAAAAAAAGAATCAATTATGAGGAAACCTGTCTGCCGGTTGCCATGCTTAAGTCTATCTTAATTCTCTTATCCATTGCGGCTCATTTTGATTACGAAATTTGGTAAATAGATGTCAAGACAGCTTTTTTTAATGAAAGTCTTGGCGAGTGTATCTATATGGTACAACTAGATGATTTCATAGCAAAGAGCCAAGAGCACATGTTGTGCGAGCTTTAAAAATCAATTTATGGACTTAAGCAGGCATCGAGGTCTTGGAATACTCAATTTAATCAAGCCATAAAGTCTTATGATTTTGATCAAAGTTCAGATGAGTCCTGTGTGTGTAAGAATCGTGACAGAAGTGTGACGAAAGCGTGGTGGTCTTTCTAGTAATTTATGTAGATGATATCTTACTCATCGGAAACGATGTGAGGCTGTTATCTTCGATAAAAGTATAGTTATCTCGGTAGTTCAATATGAAGGACTTGAGAGAAATCAGTTACATCCTTGGGATCAATCTTTTGCAAGATCAAAAATAAAGGATATTAGACCTATCATAAGCAATGTATATCGATGATATCCTTGCTCGTTTTAGCATGTAGGATTCTAAGAAAGGATTTCTTCCTTTCAGGCATGAAATCACTCTATCCAAAGATTAGTGTCCTAAGAGACCTGATGAGATAGAGAAGATGAAGGCAGTTTCTTATACTTTGGCAGTAGGAAGCCTAATGTATGATATGCTTTGTATCAGACCCGACATCTGCTTTGCTATTGGCATGGTTAGCAGATATCAGTCTAATCCAAGATAGGAGCGTTGAACTGCAATAAAAAATATAATTAAGTACCTAAAAAAACTAGGGATTATATGTTGATTTACCAGGCAGATAGTTTAGTACCTTTGGGGTACACAGACTCGGACTTCAAGTCAAACAAAGATTTTCGTAAGTCTACCTCCGGATATGTGTTTACCTTGGGAGGTGGAGCTATAAGTTGGAGGAGTATGAAGCAGTCCTTGATTGCTGATTCCACCATGAAGGCCGAGTACGTGGTAACTTCTGAAGTAGCCAAGGAGGCCGTTTGGTTTAAGAACTTCCTATTGGATCTAGATGTGGTGCTTTCAGTTGAATCAACTATTACACTTTATTGTGATAATAGCGGAGTGATTGCAAACTCGAAGAAGCCAAGAGTCCATAAGAATGAAAAACACATTGAGTGTAAGTATCACTTGATACGAGAAATTGTACAGAGGAATGATGTTGACGTGACGAAGATTACATCAGATGACAACCTTGCAGATCCTTTTACAAAGAGCCTACTAGCTAAGATTTTTAACAGTCATGTAGAGGGCATGAGAGTCAGATGTATGGCAGTATGATTTTGAGTATAAGTGGGAGATTGTCAGGGTTGTATACTAAAAATCTTGAATTTTATTGGTTTTAGTATTTAATTTTATTTTTAATAAAATTATTTTTTTATTTTATGAGAATCTTAATGAACAATGAATGCAATATTATTTCTTTAATATTATGCATGGATGTCATTTATTCTGTACAGTATTTAATCTGGTGTGTAGAGTACAACTTGCACACAAAAGACCAGATTATAGGTTCTTGTACAATATAAATTTTTGTTCACAATTTAGATGAAATTGGACAAACCATTGGTAGGATTGAATTACAGAATTTTAGTAGGCCTGTCTTGGTTACGGGAAACAGATAATAGTATCATATATTATTGTGACTTGCTGTACTAGTACACTTTGTGTGTATTGAACATGACCACATTTGGGTAATTAATTTTATACTGATTATATAAATTAATTCACACCCCAAGGTTATTATGAGTGCTTATATTCTTAATTTCGAAATAATTCTTATTTGCGTATATTTAATATTCGTTATTTTGATTCATTAGAGGGTGCGATCTTTTATGGGTCGATAGTCCCAGTGAGTTGGATAGTGGTATTAATTAAATGATGATTATTAATTATTATTGAAATTCACGTCTCGATTATTCAGGATTGACGATATCCCTTAAAGAAGCTTATAAGTTTTGACCGGATCAAACCGCACATGTGGATTTAATTATCCCCTGTCAAATAAGTTAAGTGAAAGGGCTTAAGAAATTTTAAAGATGCTGATTAAATTAAATTGTTAGTAATTAAATTTAATTGGCAGGTATCAGGAATCTTAACGTGAGGAGATGAGTTAAGCATTTAATAACAAGAGCTTAATGCAATTGGTCTTGAGATTATGGCTAGAAGTATAGTTACAGTTCTTTAGTGGTATGAATTGTAATTTAGTATTTTATGAAAATTGCAGAGACTGCTGTAAGGTTTTCATAATTATAGAAACCACTGGAAAGGTATTTAGGTCACACTAGAAGTCTATGTCATAATTACTGCACAGGTCCATATTGTAGCCTATAAATATGTGGGTAGGCTGAACCATATTCAGTAGTTGTCTTTCAAGACTAAGATTGATCGGGTTCTGCCGGTACAATTTCTCGAAGGATCGTAACTCACACTACGTTCGAGAATCACATCGGGAATACAGTAGAAGGTTTGTTTGAAGCTTTAACTCGGAGAATCAAAAGTTCGTAGTTGAAGAATTAACCAAAAGGCATTCATCTAAACTAACTGTGATGGCACGAGTTTTTATTTTGATCGTTTGACATCAAAAAGTTTTTATCTGAAACCTGTTTCAGCGATTACCCGTCCAGTTTATATTTTTCAAAAAATCATATACAAATCAATGATCTTGGCAGCTTACCTCCAATAGTGTGATGGGTAAATGCTGGTTTCTAAAATTTGGGAATGTTTGGTGGTGTTCCTATATTCTTTTGATGCTATATATATATAAAAATTGGTAACATGAAAGGCTTATATTTATACATGTTTTGATGTGAAAATCAAGTTTTTGGAACTAAGTTTGAGATGGGAGTCCAGAGATGGACCGTTCGATAGATCACTCAAGTGGTCTATCGAGCGGTCATGTGTATCTCTCGATTTCTCAGTGCAGGCGAGAAATGCTACAAGAAGTGAGAGATCAACTACTCGAGTGGTTTAACTAGGTGGGTAATTTTTCACCTTTTTGATCTGAAGTCTACTTTTCAAAGGGGTGCTTACCTGAGGTTTTATACTCCATTTCATGCACTTTTCTTCTTCAAATCATGGTTTAGGAGTCCTTTTCCCATCTCAATTCGATAAATCTTTTTCAAATGAGTTCTTCACAACATTTTGGGGTGGAGGTCCTTTGAGTCGGGATGTGGTTTTGGTTGGTTGGGTGTGTTTCTTGGGTCTTGGAGTTGAGGATGTGATAGATTAGTATCAGAGCTCTAGGTTTAAATACCTAGGTGCCGTGAGAATGGTTGATCTATTGCGTGAGAGTTGCATCAATGTGTGGTATTCATGTATTTGTGTGTTAGCATGATATATCTTCCAAGTAACCTGGTGTTTGCATGCTATCTGTTAGTTGGGTATAGAGGTTGGATTTCTATGATGATGTGTTTTGCCCTTGGGCATCCGGTTGACTAGTTTAGGGTTCGCGTTAGAAAGGCATTTGACCGACGTCCATTCTAACCAGAGATCCAAATGTGTTATTCGGATTGATGTGTCATTTCAATTAGTCCTCCTTGTTACGTGAGGTGTGTTGATGTTATGATACGTGTTATGTGAAAACATGATGAAGGTAATAATGTTCTTGGGAGATGAGTTAGTTTAGGTTGTGACATTGGTTCTCTCTTTATTCCTTCTTATATATATAGCGATGTTGCCCAGACGAGGCAGAGGCCGAGGTTGTGGCTGAGGTCACGCATATGCCCAAGTTCTGGAAGAAGGGGACGTGCATGCCCCACAGGAACAAGCGTGCGGCTTTGACATTGTTCAGGAGATGCTCACTACGATGAGAGCTTTGGCCAAGGCAGCTAGAGGCATAACAAGAGCTCCCGAGCCAAGGACCACAGTGGCAATGAGAGAATTTTGGCAGTTGGATCCTTTAACCTTCTCTGGGGAATCGAACCCCAAAGTTGCTACTAAGTGGTTAGAGGTAACTATGGAGATCTTTGATATACTAGAAATCTTGGAGGACGAGTTGCAGGTATAGTTGGTAGCGTCCCAACTTTGGGAAGATGCGAGAGAGTGATGAATGTTTGCCAAGACCACTGTAGAGTGCACATGGACCACTTTCACTAGGGTCTTCTTGTAGAAGTATTTCCCAAGGTCATCGAGGGATATCTACCATGAGGAATTTTTTCCCACATCCGGGGTTTGTCAGTGGTCCAGTATGAGGCTAAGTTTGCGAATCAGTCGCGGTTTGCACCAGAGATGGTGGTAACGGAAGAGTTACACACCAAGCGGTTTGAGCGGGATCTTCGGCCCACCATTAAGGACATAATTGCAACTTTGAGCTTTCGAGTTTATACCGAGTTAGTAGAGTCCGTCATTCGGGTTGAGAATGCTATGGGCAAGAGCCAAAAGATCAGAGAGAGTAAGTCACATCAAGGGAGTTCTAGTGCGTAGTCAAAGGGGCGCAAGTTTAAAACGCATAAGTCATAAGGATCGCGTTCTTACCCTATGGAGTCCCAGCCGCAGCCACGATTGGCACCTGTACTGGCACCCATACCAGCACCCGCTCCATCGATGGGATCATCTAGACGTTCAGAACATCGGGAGATAGTTTTCTTCTTGTGCAAACAGTCGGGGCATCGTGTCATGGAGTGTCCACAACAAGGACAACAGTAGAGTCAGATTCAATGAATGACCCCATATTCTTGATATCAACGCGGCTAGGCGGGCCACATGCGCTGGGATTATCCTTAGGGAGGGAGTGCACAAGGTGCCTCATGAGCACACCAGGGTCATGCATTATAGGGACGATAGGGCTACGGCCATTCGTAGTAGCAGCAGTCAGGAGTACAGTCAGCATGGATTGTAGGAGGTGCTATCTCAGCTCAGTTAGTAAGGCAATCGGGAGCTAGGAGAGCAGTGAACAGAATCAAGAAAATTAGGGGTAAGTGTATGCCCTCGTGGAGCCCAGTACTTTAGTGACACCTACCGTGCCGGATGTCACAGCAAGCCTGTCGATCTTCAAAGGTACCTTCTTAGTGTACCATTCATGGACCAGTGGTCTCGTTGACACCGGAGCATCGCATTTATTGATCTCATCCGCATTTGCATCTGTATTGGGGCTAGAGGTAGACATTTTGGGTAGCGCTTTATGTGTAGAGACACCAATTGGTAAGACTACTGTACTGAGACGCGTCTTTAGAGCCTGTGAGACGGAGATTGTCGACCATCGTTTAGTGTTTGATTTCATCGTGCTAGATATGGCTTCATTCGATATCATATTAATGATGGATTAGTTGATCACTTTTTGCACTTTTATCGACTATGATTGGCGACGGGTGTCAGTCTGCACTCCAGAGCGAGACTCCTTTTTATTTTGGGGTGATCAAGACGATGGTTTAGTACCTAGACCTCTTAATGCATGGAACCGTGATAACCTTAACCTCATTTTCTCCACCTTGTCAACGAGAGAGGTTAATTCAACTCATGGGGAGCTTTCTCCCATTGTTTGTGAGTTTTTAGATGTCTTCTCGGATGATTTATTTGAGCTTCTGCCATGGCGGGAAGTGGAGTTTTCCATTGACCTCATCCCGGGAACTGTCCCCATTTCTATGCCTTCATACCATTTTGCACTAGCTAAGTTGTAAGAGCTGAAGGTGTAGGTCTAAGAGTTGTTGGATAAGGATTTTATTCGTCCTAGTGTGTCGCCTTGGGGTGCGCCGACTTTGTTTGCAAAAAAGAATGATGAGTTCTTGCATCTTGTCAATGTATCGATTATTGTAAGTTGAACCACGTGACCGTTAATAACAAGTACCCTAATGTGGCACCGAAATTTAGGATTTTGTTTCAAAAATAAAAGAATTCAAGAAATGTTTAGAAATTTCTTTAACACCTTGAAAACTAAATTTTGAAAACTATTTTTGTGAAAAATGGAGTTGCCACTTGATTTTTGAGAAAAATCAAGAAAAACAAAATGAGTCATTGATCTTTAAAATGGTAACTAGAGAAAACAAGGGTCTGGGGGGCTAAGGTACGAACTGGAAAATGTGTTAGGCACCTCGTTCGCCAAGCCGTGAGGTTGGCCTCTACTAATCAACATTGATTCTTTAATTAGTTTTCTCAAATGCATAAAAATACAGAAAGTGGAGGCGGAGAGAGAACAATCAAAATCAAATAAGAAAATACATATCCTAAGTATATAGTAAACCGAAACAAAACAAATAGTAAAAGAAAATCCTAAGTTCTACGGCATGCAATTTCTAACTAAAGAATACATGGAGTAAACCCGCATGCAATATCACTAAATAACCTAAGTTATCATAAATATGATATGGTACCAAATCAAAAAAAATGTAATCCCAAAATTTTCTAGATTCTAATCAAAATTACATACAATATTGTCAAACAATCAAACATCCTAAATTATTCTAATAATGATTTTAAGCAAAGTAAACAAAAACATGCTCCAAAATTCTTAAATTCTGACTAAATGTGGATTTCATGCTAATAGTGAGCAATAAAAGTTGGTACTAAAAAGAAATTAAACTATGAAAGATTTACTATGAATTTCATCAAAATATAAATATAATAAAATAAAAGAAATACTATTTAAATGAAATTAAGCTAATGCCAAATATTTACTATCAAAGTAACGGCATTGCACATTGCAATTGACGGATATGTTGGCACTATCTTGATAAATGGAAAAATAACAGTATTCTAAGTGCGGGTATGCAATGTGAACAAAGTAAACTAAGATTTTCTTTGATTTACGAATTTAGATAATTTAACTAGACTCAACTAAGCTAAACATGCTTATCCAAACTAAATACCCACAATCTAATCAAATTAAACGATGTAATTCAATCAATTATGTAATGGCTCAAAATAAAATATTAAAATTAACCCGGCCACTTCAAAAGAGAGAAAATAAAGAAAGAAAGGCCGGAGATCCAAACAGAATACCTGAATCGCTACTATCCGGGGTATCCTTAAGTCGAGGAATGGTGATCAATAGTTCAATCATCGGGCAAAGCTCCAATCCAAGTGTAGGGGTGGGTCGAGAATCTAATAAGGCATCGGCATTGGTGGTCATCCTTTTAGTACTTCTGTGGAGTATTGATTCTCAAAATCTGTCACCTTTCGACCCGTTAGAACTCCGATATTAGAATTATACTCCCAAAATCATACCAGAGGTACAGTATCCAGAGAGTTTATCAACCAATGAGGAGTTGGCACGTTTTGGGACACGTCAGGTCTTTTGATATTGGTGGTCGCCAGGTATAGAGTTGGCGGTCGCCAGGTATTCAGTGCTTCCAAGGGTTACATATGGCAGTCGCCATAATAAAGTTGGCGACCCCAAGTTCGAAACTGGCGGCCACTACTTTGGCTAGGGTTTCTAAGAGGTTCTTGTAACGGTCACAGAAATCAAAGTTGGCGGTCCCAAGTTCAAAGTTGGCGGCTCAAGGGTTCAAGTTGGCGATTCAAGGTTTTGAGGGATTTAATCATTTGGATTGGATTCTGAGCTTGAATCGCTTCTTGAGGATCATTTTGAAGCACCATTACACTTGATTTAATCATCGAAAACACCCGAACCAACTTAAGATTAGGCAGTCAAATTGGAATGTGTACAGTTGTCCTTCTTTGATACAACTTGCGCAGCAACGCGTGACGCGAGTTATGTCAAAGACCCAGAGACAGCACTCATTTGACCGAGCTGTCAATTTTAGGCCACAAATACACAAGCATGCATATGATGTTGGTCGTACTCGAATTTTTATTGAGCTGCCTATGTACCCATTTGCTAGGAATTAGACCAAAACGTAGTTCATGGGGCAAATGCACAAATGCAAGATGCAAAACATGATGCAGATACTGGTATGATCAAATAATACCCTAAAGATTGAGTCAAGATCTAAATGGGGCACAATCAATCAAACAAATCAAAAATTGAGTCAAGATCTAAGAACTTAGTTGGAGAAGAATAATTAAAAGGATCGAGTCAAGATCTTAGAAATTTTCTTAACCGGAAAAGCAACAATGAATTAACTAGGTCGAGTCAAGACCTAAAAATTTGAAACGACAACGGGGTAAGGATAATTAAAAGTCGAGTCAAGACTTAAAATTATTTTCAATGAAGAGCAAATCACAAATCAGTAGGTCGAGTCAAGACCTAAAAATTTAGAACGAGCACGGGACAAAAATAATTAAAGGTCGAGTCAAGACCTAAAACTATTTTTATCGGAGAAAACACCGCGAATTAATAGGTCGAATTAAGATTTAAAAAATTGGGACGATAACGGGACAAAAATAATTAAAAGTCGAGTCAAGACTTAAAACTATTTTTATTGGATAAAACAACACATAAAACCAAATAATTAAAAACTAAGTCAAGGTTGAAAATTATTTTAAAAAACAAAAGCTAAACACCCAAACAAGTCCCAAACAGCCTCCAAGGAGTAATAAATACCCTTAAACATAATCATTACTCATGAAAACACGTACCCTCCAACTTTAAATTTGGCAATCGCCAAGTCCAAACATCGAGATAGGTGACATGACCGTTGACAAGCTCACGGTCGCTAGCATATTTTCAAACCAAGTTTGCGGTCGCCACAAGGCGATTCAAAAACCTCACGGTCGCCACCTTCCACGGTAGCGACCGCCAACTCAGAGGGCCATCAAGACCCCCAGGACACGCAGGTTAGGCCTCACTTGTTTCCCTCACACTCTCTCTCAAGCTCTCTCGGTTCTCTTTTGATTCTAAAAGGTTTTCGACTTCCTTTTTGTTTTCGGCTTGCTCTCTCTGACACGCACGATGTTTACACTATTGCTTGTGATCCCCGTCCTGTTCATGGCGGGTCAGGGCCATGGATATGACGATCTAGGGGCACGCCATGGGCCCTCTGCTACTGACAGTTCTTCCATGGGTGCCATCGGGGGTGCTGATGCTCGCATTCTGGCTGGTGGGATCACCGCTCCTTAGCCCTTCACTGCCATGGGGGCGATGGATATACTCGCGATCGAGGCTGAGCGGTCCTTGCTTCGTGTTGCTGAGGATCAGGATAGAGCGGCACAGGCAGTTGCAGATCAGGCAACTGCTGAGGCTGAGATTGCTGGTTTTTTCGATCCACACGCCGACGTGGGCATCCCTGCTCCTTTACTCACTTATGCCCCTGCACCCCACCATCTAGGTTCGAGCAGGATGAGGCGTTACTAGTCTCCAGTCACTGCCGTTGCTGACGATGTTCTTCTTCGAGAGCCTTCAGTCGCTGCCGTTGCTGACGATGTTCTTCTTCGAGAGCCTTCAGTCGCTGCCGTTGCTGACGATGTTCTCCTGTCACTTCTTTTAGTATCAAAGTATGCTTTACCTTCATTGTTTTGAACATAGATGCATCTTTAGGATCCCTTGTTACTTTACGATGTGATGTATATGATTAAAGAACTTGAACCATCCTAAAATTACCCTAGTTAAACATCTGTTAACCATCTGGGCATTAAAACTTGTAACCATATGAAATAATATTAAAAGGACAAACCTGGACATCGGACCGAAAACTAGATAGGTGCCCGTGTAATTGGAGATTCTGGATAAACCGTATGGACACTAGAATTAGGGTTTTGATGCAAACAGGGGGCAGTTTTTTTATTTTTTATTTTTATTTATTTTATTTTTTATTTTTTAGAAATAGTAAAATCTAGAGGTGGTGGTTTTTTCATTTTTTATTTTTTTATTTTTTTAGAAAAACATAAAATCTAGGGTTTAAAAGGAAGATTCGCCTAGCGCACCTGGGCTTAGTCTTTGAAAGAACCTAAGGATCGTTATACACACACGAACCTAGGGTTGGGTTTGTCCGGTGCATCAGGGCTTAGGGTGCCTATTCTTCTAGGTTTTGAAAGAATCGAATGATCATCACACACACATGAACCAAGGGTTAGGTTTGCCCGGTGCATCAAAGCTTAGGGTGCTTCGTCTTCTAGAGCTTAAAAGAACTAAGTGATCGTCACACACACACAAACCTAGGGTTGGATTTGCCTGGCGCACTAGGGCTTAGGGTGCCAAGTCTTCTAGGGCTTGAAAGAACCGAATGATCGTTACACACACGAACCCAGGGTTAGATTTGCTTGGCGCACTAGGACTTAGGATGCCTAATCTTCTAGAGTTTGAAAGAATCGAATGATCGTCACATTCACACGGACCTACAGTTGGATTTGCCTGGCGCACAAAGGCTTAGGATGCCTAGTCTTCTAGGGCTTGAAAGAATCGAAGGGTCGTTACACACACACTAACCTAGGGTTGGGTTTGCCTAGCGCACCATGGCTTAGGGTGCCTACTCTTCTAGGGATTGAAAGAATCGAAAGATCATCACACACACACGAACCTATAGTTTGAAAGATTTGCCTAGCTCACTAGGGCTTAGGGTGTCTAGTCTTCTAGGGCTTGAAAGAACCGAAGGAATATCACACACACACGAACCTAGAATTTTCTTATTGCTTTCATTTTTCTTTCATATTTTCTGTATTCCACTTGATTTGACTGCTTTTATTATATCTTTTGATCATCTTCTTCTTTTTAGGTTGGTTAGTATGTTTGAGGATTTGGCGGTTCTATATCCGGCGACGTGCTAGAGTGGTACAACACTCTCCCCACTCCTAGCCGGGCCTTTATTGACGCCTCCAATTTTACTGGGTTCATACCTCTGCTGGGTAGGACCAGCAATGATCGGGTCTGGTTGACTACTCTGGCAGAGAGGAGGTAAGATACCACCAACACCTTCCACTTCACTACTTTCGAGCCCATGTTGGCGCCACTTGACTTCGCCATGCTGACCGACATCAGAGTTAGAGGCGTCCCCGTTCCGTTTGACCCAGAGATTGCCCACTCTACTGAGGCTCTAGCATATCTTCTGGGCACTGTACCGGTCCAGATGGATAGAGATCGAGTCAGGTACATGTGGTTCCATGAGCATTTTTGACATTTCCAGTGTACCGAGCCCACCATCATGAGTGGGTTACCCGCGCTTTCTTATTATACATGTTCGGTACCTTCTTATTTTCGAACAAAGAGAATACAATACACCTTCATTATCTCGGTGCCCTCTTTTGTCTTGACTGGGTGTCCACATACGATTAGGGAGGAGTTGCTCTTGCGACACTGTATTGCTCGATGAGGGCTTTGACCCGATTCCCTCAAGAGCTTAGCATAGGGGGATACTAGAGGGTTTAGGAGGTACGCATTAGTTTCTGTACACTGTTCATTTATTTCTTCTGTCATCTATTATATGTTATTTGTTCTTTTGTTGACACATTCTCTTTACAGCTATGGACCTATGAGTTCCTCGGGCTATATGTCCCCGTGAACTCTTCTGCTGATCCTTTGATCATCCCCTGTGCTGCTCGGTGGTCCCGCAGTTTGTGTTGGAGGCAAAACTATCAAGATCATTATTTTTGCAAACGATTTTCGAAAAAAATTAACTGGATGGGCAAACACCAAAATGGGCTCCACATAAAAACTTTTGATGTCGAACGATCAAAATTAAAACCTGTGTAACCACAGTTAATTTTGAAGAATACCTTTTTACGGTCGAGTCTTTAACTACGATTTTGTTTTCGAGTTGAAACTTCCGTCAGATCTTTTACTGCATTCCCTTATGCGATTTCTAAACGTAATATGGGCTACAGACTATCGAGAATTTGTATCGGTAGAACCTGAACAGCTTTAGTCTTGAAGATAAGTTATGAAACTGGTTCAGCCTAGTCACATATTTGTAGGACTACAACATAGACCTATGGAGTAATTATGAGTAAGACTTCCAATGGAACACAGACACGTAACAGCGAGTTTTGTAATTAATCAAATCCCATAGCGGTATCTGCAATTATGAAAAACTAGCAGTGATTTCTGTAATTTTCATAAAATACTAAATTACAGTTCACACCACTAAAGAACTATAATTGCACTCTTACCCATAATTTCACTACTTTCTTGCATTGAGCTCCTGTTATTAAATGCTTATCATTTCTTTCCACATTGAGATTTCTGATACTCGCCAATTAAATTTAATTACTAACAATTTAATTTAATCGGCATCTTGTAATTTTTAAGCCATTCTGCTTAACTTACTTGACTACCGGATAATTAAATCCACTTGCAAGGTTTGGCCGGTCAAAACTTATAAGCTTCCTTAAGGGGGTATTGTCAACTTGATCTTTCGAGATGTGGATTCCGTCAATAATTAATATTCACTATATAAATAATACAACTATCTAACTCACTGAAAATATTGATCCATATAAGATAGCACCCTCTAATGAATTAAAATAACGAATATTAAATATACGTAAATCAATAATTATTTCAGGATTAAGAGCATAAGTACTATTCATAATAATCTTGGGGTGTGAATTAATTTATATAGTCAGTATAAAATTAATTATCCCAATGTGTCCCGTTC
>JAULJZ010125527.1:0-11073 GCA_032270985.1 Heliamphora pulchella
GGAGAAAGAGATTTTGGGGGGAGAGAGACACCAAAGGGAGATTATTATCATCGACTCTCTTCCCCAAGCCGACAAATCTTAATTTTTACGTAAAAAGAGCATTAAATATGTAATACTTAGAGAGTATATACACACTGTATTTGTTTTGTTTTAAATATGATTTATAAAAAATAAATAAAAGGTGATTTTCTCCCTTGCACAAATCTCTTACAACCGTTAAGCATGTAAACTAACATTTGTGTAATTGAAATGACAATGATAATAAAACTATTTCTAAAGAAAAAATCAAAAAAGAAAAACAAAAAAAAAAGAGAAAAACGATCAAATCTTGAACAATGCAAAAGCAGCACAACTCATGGCTCCCCTTTATGCAAAATCGAGAAATGATCAGTTTTTTGAACAATGTATACAAGTTAACGGTATAAACGATGGTCGAACCAGAATAGAAGTTGTTTAGTGTTGCACCAAATCAAATCAAACTTGACATCTATCGCATTAAGGTTTTTTTAAAAGGGAATTTCAGGTAAAAATTTTAAAAAATAAATTTTAACGAGCAAGGTCTATCAAAAAAAAATTTAACACGTAAAATCTAATTACGTGATTTTTCCTAAAAATACCCTATAAATAAATAAATTTATTTGTTTGATATTCATCTGTTTAATATGTAAACTGATAAATATATCTGTATGAATATTTATGCCTAACAGATAAATTTATCTATTTGCATATCAACACAAATAATGCAAATAGATAAATTTATATGTCTGCTTATTTATGCCTAACAGATAAATTTATACATTTACATATCAACACAAATAATGCAAACAGATAAATTTATCTGTATTCTTTATATATGTTTTGAAAAGACAGAAATAAATTTATCTGTATTTTTTATACATATTTTTAATAAAATAGATAAATTTATCTGTATTCTTTATACATGTTTTGAAAAGGCACAGATAAATTTATCTGCTATAGGATATTTTTGTCCCAAAAGAACCTTACGCGTTAAAATTTTTATAAGGATGGATATTGCTTGTTAAATTTTTTTTTATACTGGATGAAAAACAGTAAACGGTTTATAAATTGGACTATTCATTAATTTTTTATTTTTAAAAAATTTATTATTCGTCCCCTAAGTTAAAATTTTACGTTCATTTTTGCGGCCGAAAGTCAACAGTGACGACAAGTAGTCCTTGCTGTTGAAAGTGAACAATCTTACCCTTCTAGTAGGATATTTAATTATGCATATATTGAGCAAATACAATTAAAATCAATTTTAATTTTATGATGTAAAATGTTTTACACTGTTCTTGTCAAACAAAACAATAAAAATTAAGTAAAATAAATATTTTCTTTAGTTGCACATAGAGTAGTATTTGGCATATTACATGGTGTTTTACACTAATTATTAATTTTCATGTTCTCATAATATTGTTAAGGGAAACATCAACGCGAAGGTATTTGACATCACTTTATCAACCAATTAAACACAGTCAAAATGATTACTATGTGACAAATATCATATTTACATGTAAAAATTAATTACTTTAAACATAACTAAGCACAATAGTAAAGAGATTAGATAGTTTCTCTCTCTAACATACAATTTTCATTTAACCCTCTATTTATTTTAACAAAAAAATATTGTAGTAAAAATATTTTTAAAATAACGTTAAAAAAATTCTTACTGTTTAGTTGTGATTCTACCAATATTAGTAATAATGGTTATAATTGCATTAATATGGCTAGTGGTAAGAGAGTCGTGATCAGGAGTAATTAGGGGTATTTGGCAAAATTAGTATTATTAATTTTTAATCATCTATTATTAATTTTAGTTATAAGTTATAATATATTTAAAATACTTATAACTTTTGCTACAAATTATAACTACTTTTTCTTCTATTCAGTTACAAGTTATAATTTTTATCAAACACTTACAATTTCTACTACAAACTACAATTTATAGGTTACTAGTTTTAGTAATCTCAATTACCACCATTATTTAGTGCTCCTAAAGCACTATCCATATGGTACTCCCAACCAATATGATAGCGATAAATTTTAAATAGGAATATGTTGACTCATATTTGTTGAGTAGTTAGAAGATAAAAAATGACCCACATTGTATAGGTTATGATAAATTTTTTTTGTTGAAAATACCATATGTGATATCGCCGATTTGATACTTCGAGAGTAACTAATAATTTTCCCACGATAAGAGAGATCGTAAAAAAGATGGGGATGCATGAGATGCATGGAAACTCACATATGGTATTTTCAACAAGATACCTTTTCCAATACGGTTTTGGTCGGATGCAAAGAATAGAAGCAAATCAGAATCAAATCACATCAAGATAGGAAACAAATCCTAACTAATAAGAGGCAGAATCCTAAGAGGATTCAGCCTCCACCAGTCTTGATGCATATATAAAGAGAGGCACCCCTACACCACTAGGTATGCAATTCTTAGGCCCAAAAACTCTTGCTTAGAAACCTCTCAAAGATAAATCTAACTTGAGCGTCAGAGTGCCTCCTGGTCATAACTGGCCGGTAGGCGCTAACGGTGTTCTTGGTGGTTGCAGGTGTTCGGCGGCGGAGCAAGGAGCATCCAGTGAGTTCGGAAGACAAGGAGTTCGGTCCATACTCTGTTCGGGGTCATCAGTATTGGGCCAGTTCATCTGGTCCTGATTGTACCGAACAAGTCCAAACAGTTTGTACCGCGCACATTTAAACAAGTTTAATCATAGTGATGCAAGTAGGATAGAAGTGATTACTGTGATGGTAGTAGGGGCATGGCAATAACAATAGTGGTGGTAGTTGAGGTGTGGTGGTGGAGGTATCGTTTGTGCGATAGTGGTAGTGCTTTCGAAGAAATTAATGGTAGTGATATTAAAAGGATGGTAGTAGATACTTAGAGTACGTTTAGTAATGATAGTTACAAATTTCTTTTTTAAAGTAGACAATCAAAAACTTAATTAAATTTTACATGAAGATTCAAATTATACGTAACAATACGTGTTATCTATAACTAGAAAATTAATTAGTTCGAACTCTTTAAATATTAAAAATAAGATAAACTTAACATATTTGTACAAATAATTGAAGTCTCGTTAGGTAAAAAAAAGCCACCTTTCACATCTAAAAATAATTATTAATATTCACACATCTTTCATTTATCACAAAAATATTTTTCATGTACTTCTAATTTCTATCGTTCTAAATATTAGAAAATATAAAAAATATATTTTATGTTGACATAAACGAACGTTACATGGTCAAATGTTCTCTTTTCAGCTTTATCCTCGTTGAACTTGTGTAGGCTAAGAGTATTCATAGGATCCATGATCTATTAACTGAAATTAATTACCCATCAATTTAAAGATTCTAGCGGGAAGGAAAACAAAAAAAGAGTGCTAATATTCCACATTCAACATAATAATTAGGATCAAATTATGGATTCTAAAGAATAATTATTGATTCGTGGATTAGACTCATAATGGGTGGGGAAGAGAAAGAGAGGAGGAGGAGGAGGAAGTGGAAGAGAAATCGAATATGTAAAGTCGGAGGTTTTATGTTTGATTTTACTAGAAATACTTTAACTTAATTGATACATATAATTTACAGGTATTGTATATATATGGAGATTTGCCCCTCAGGAGTGGGTTAAAGGCCCTACTTGGAAAGGTGTAATTATTTGGTGATTATAGAGTATCATGCAGTAAGTTCACGTGATACTCTCACCTAATATAGTGACGACAAATTTTACAATAGTAATATGATAAATCATCTTTGTTGGGTGGTTAGAAGACAAATGGTGAGTAGTCCTAAAACACCATGTGACATTGCTTACATGGTATTCTATTTAATGACGTAGCAGGAAACATTCCAAGTGGGACAACGTGTGCTCACCTTTATTAGGTAAATAGGAGGCAAAGGTCATCTACTTAATGTGCATTCTGTATTTTTATTTGTCAAGACCACTACGTGTTATCGCCTGCATGGTACTCCTGGAATATTTAATAATTTACCTACTATATAAGTTGCGATCATTTATTTTTCGAGAGTACCATATGTCATCGCCTATATAGTACTATGAGAATACCTAATAATTTGCCTCTTAGAGAGTTCTTTGGTCAACTCAAAAACTCTCTTTAAGGGTTTCAATTTAAGTAATTATTCGGTGCTCTCGGAGTACTATGTAACAAATTCACGTGTTGCTCGCACTCAATATGGTGACAACAAATTTTACGATAGAAACATGATACCTTACATTTATTAAGTAGTTAGGAGACAAAAAGTGATTCACATTGTGTAAATTACAATTATTTATTACCAAAAATATAACATATCATTACCTATATAATAATCTAAGAGTACTTAATAATTTTCTTTCCAAGCTTACTAGTTAAGAAAAATGAAAGAACAGCTGAACAAATTAATCGTAGGATCCATGATCCATTAACTGAAGTTAATTACTCATCAATCAAAAGATTCTAGTGGTCAAACAAAAAAAAAAGGAGTCCGCTAATATTCCACATTCAACATAATAATTAGGATCAAATTAGGGATTCTATAAAATAATTATTGATACCTCTATTAAACTCATAATGGGTGGGAAGAGAAAGAGAGGGGGATGAAGAGGAAGAGAAATCGAATACGTAAAGTCAGAGATCTTATGCTTGATTTTATTAGAAGCACTCTAACTTGGCAATGCATATGATTTGTAGATAATGCATATATATGGAGATTTGTCCCTCAAGAGTGGGTTAAGGGCCCCACCTTGAGAGAAGTAATTATTTGGTGTTTTTAAAGTATCATGTGGCAAGTCAACGTGATACTCACACCTAATATGATGACGAAAATATTTTATGATAGAAACACGATAACTAATCTTAATTTGTTGAGTGGTTAGTAGAAAATACTGACCCATATTGTATAGAGTAATTATTTGGTAATTCCGAAGTACCATGGGACATTGCGTATGTGGTGCTCCATCTAGTGACGTAGCGAAATTATTTCGGGTGAAACAATGTGGGCTCACATTTGTTAGGTAAGTAGAAGACAAATGTGACCAACTTAGTGTGCATCCGTTATTTTTATTTGTCGGGACTACCACGTGTCATCGCTTACATAGTACTCTGAAAGTATTTAATAATTTATCTATTATATAAGTTACGATAATCTATTTGGTAGGAGTACCATGTGGTATCGCCTACATGGTATACCACATAGTACTCTAGGAGTACCTAATAATTTGCCCCTTAGAGAGTTAATTATTCGGTGTTCTCAAAATACTATGTGGCAAGTCTACGTTTTGTCCCACTCAATATGGTGATAATAAATTTTATGGTATGGATATAATAACTCACCTTTATTAAGTGATTAAAAGACAAAAAATTATCCATATTGTGTATGTTACGATCATTTATTTACTAAAAGTACCTTGTGTCATCCCATACATAATACTCTAAGAATATTTAATAATTTGCCTTCCAATCTTACTAGTTAAGAAAATTGAAAGGACAGCTTAATAAATTAATCATAGGATCCATGATCCATTAAGTGAAGTTAATTACTCATCAATCAAAAGATTCTTGTGAAAAAAAAAAGAAAAGAAAAGAGTCCACTAATATTCCACATTCAACATAAAGATCAGGATCAAATTATGGATTCTAAAGAATAATTATTGATATGTCTATCAAACTCATAATGGGTGGGAAGAGAGAGAGAGGAAGAGGAAGAGGAAGAGGAAGAGAAATCGAATGTATAATGCCAAAGGTCTTATGTTTTCTAACTTAATTGATGCATGTAATTTGTTGGTATTTCATATGTTCAAAGGTTTGTTTTAGGGTTGTTCAAAAATTTGTCCAACCCACCCAACCGCTCCGCACCAATCCAAGCAAATTAAAAAGAAAGAGCAGGAGGATTGGACGGGTTAAAAAGAAATTGTGCGGGTCGATTTAAAATGTCGGTTTCATTTTTGCTAACCCACCTAACACTGACCCACACTGCATATGATTCTTTTGTTTAGTTTTAATTTTATAATTCTTACTCAGACTCTTCAATTGACAGTGGCAGTGCGCAACTGCGCGTTAGCCTCACTTAAACTAAACACGATTTGCAAGCCGCCAAACCCTAATATAATCTTTGAAGTTTCAATTCCCAAACGGATCAGCGGCGCCACACCTCCTTCTACAGTTCGACTCTCGGCCCTCCACCGTGAGCCACCATCATCGGCCACCACATCGGTCAAGCTCAAAAAGGTCTCTCTCTCTCTCTCTCTCTCTGAGTGTATGTTAGTTACAATACCAAATGAAATGATACAAATATAAAAGATACTCTATCCTTGATACATGGCTTCGAAATAGATTAACCAAAAGAGTGTTCACCACAAGAGCTAGCCATGTTTGTTTCCATGGCTCATAAGAACTAATATTGGAGTTATTTGCTAACAAGTTTGTTTCCATGGTTCATAAGAGCTAGCCCTGTTTGATCTCATCATTCTCCATGCACATTCTTTCTTCTATCTGTTTATGTGCGTGTCATTTTTCAAATAAGTGCATACCAAGTTGGGAATCTAATCTAATCATTAAGAAACATGGTGAAATTTGAGCTACAAAGTTCATATGGGAACTATTTGTTTATGGGAACTATTTGTTTTGAATTCATTATTTAATTGGATACACAAAATGGTCAATGCTGTTTTCAATTAAATAATGTTCATTTTTAATGTTCAATGTTCAATAGTTTCTAAACACACAAAATGTTCAATGTTATTTCCAATTAAATAATGAATTTAACATAATAATTAACATTCCCGTTTAAACTCTAATAATTTTAGGACTTGAATCGTTTATTTAATTTTAAAACCGTTTATCTGCTTAATTCGCCATTGTAAAATTGCCTAAAAAATAACTAATCCGTTAATTTTATAAAATGAATATTTTGACAGATAGTTAAAAATTTTTATACTACTATAAATAATTTAATTAATAAATTTTTATTTAATTCGTACCACACCGATCCACACACCGTAGTTTGTCCGAGTGGCTTGAGGGCATCTAAGAGTGGGTTAAGGGCAAGAGAGTATATATATATATAACAAGTTAGGATCGTTTTGATGTGACATCTATGTATTAGATCCAACGGTTCTCTTGCCTTCTAATCCAAATAATCTAATGGCTGGGGATGGTTGAGAGGCACACGAGAAACCTCTCCCAAACACCTCCAGAGAGAAGATCTTCTCTGGCTTCCAAATCATCCAATGGCGGGGGAGGCTTCAGCGGCACACGAGAAATAGAGCAGAGATTTGAGACGGTAGTGTGAGAAGGATGCGAAGGTCACTGAGCTCGGTGCCTCTAACACCGCCACCCGAACGTCGCCTCACCGACCGCGGCGCCTCTGACGATGGCTTCTTTCGCAGTCTCACTTTCTCGCACTCTCGGTTCGGCTTCTCTCGCCTCTCACTCTCTCTCTCTTAGTTTCTCTCTTACCACCGACGCTCACCACCGTTCGAATCTCCCTCTCGCCTCTCACTCTCTCGCACTCTCAGTTTCTCTCTCCCCGACGCGCACTGCCCGCTCACCGCAAAGATCACCGTGCTTACCTTAACCCTCTCCACCGCCGCTCCCCACCCACGCCCTTGCTTCAATCTCACCCACCGCCTCGCCATCGCCCCATCTGCAAAGCAATCGTGTGAATAAAAAATCTGGTGAGTGAATCCTCTGTATCTTTCTCCTATTCTCTGTATTTTTCTGCAACACAAACATTGAACATCTAATTTTATTTGATTCTTTGATTTCAAGTGTATCGGAGACATTTGATTCAAACATATGATTCTTTGATTTTGGTTCGTCTCATTTTAATTAAAATCTCATTTGAATTAGATGAACCATAAAATGAGATTTTGTTAGGTTGGAGTGAACAAAACCTCATCACCGAAAAACAACGTTTTTGCTAAGTGATGTTCTAAGTGGGCTCAGTGGAAGTGGAAAAACTGTTCTTTTCTACCAAGTAAGAGATCAAATAATGTTTTTGCTAAGGGATGTTCTTTTCCTATGAAGTTTATTTATTACAGTACTACCGCAGAAGCTACTTCCTTTTTTTAACATCACTATCCTTTCTCCCCCCTTATTTGTCTGTCATTCTATCTTTTATCCCTCTTTGTGTCTATCTCAATGAATTTAGGGGGTTAAACTTAGCTTTTCATTGTAGTTTATATGTTGAAGGATTGATTAGTTCTTGAAATTTTTTATGGACGAATCATTTTTTTTTTATATTTATTCTATATACTAATCTCTCCCATTTTTTGGTGAGTGAATCTGGCAACCTTTAATTTGTGAATCTGGCAACCTTTGATCAGTCCAGTTTTGTATATATGTTTGTTGTGATTGTTTGTTTCATTCTGCCATTGGCAACCTTTAACCATCTCTCCCTTTCTCTGTTTTTTTCCCTTTTCCTATCAAGTTTTTTCTTTCACTTTGGCTTTAGTTGTTTCGCTCTATAGACTATGAGAATATTGCTGATCGGTCGTATATCCCACTGCATATACCCGAACTGGTCGGTTCGTTGGCGGTTCACACACCGAATTGTTGCCGCAATCGCTCTGCTTATCGTCATCTTCCATCTCTCTCTCTCTCTTCACAATTGCTGCCCTCTGCTTCGGTTTTGAAATAAAGTGACACTTGGGGTCAATTCTCTCCCTAACTTTTTTTGAAGTTTGGGGTTAGTTTTGCTTGAACTTGGGGATTTCTTGCTGTTTGAATTAATGGGAGAATTGAGTGTCAGGTGAAATCCAATGTTGTGTGTTTGATTGATAAATATTGAACTGTACATAAATCGATGGATGCAAAAGTGCTTTTGTCAAAGCCAACGCCGCACCACAGTAACACCATCGTTGTGCCTCCTTCACTAACTTAGCTTATTTCTCATGACATTGTTGGTATTTGTTTCATTTACAATGATTCATGCTTTATTTGGGTTGCTGAGAAAATATGAGGGAAACAAAATGATTCATGCTTTATTTTTTTATTTATGCAAACGTTGCTGCAATGAAAGCCGCAAAATTAGGTATTTCATTATCTTCATCTGGTTTTGTTGGCACTGTGGCTTTGGAAGTTTATTCTGTGGTGGCACATATTTTGTAAAAATTTCTGGTTTATCACTAAACTTTTATTATTGTTATGCTTATATGACACATACAGAGTTTCATCTTGAGGGATTGTGTAGCTATTAGAGTTAAGCATATAATAACCTTTCTTCTTTTTGTTTAGAGTGCTGGTGATGCTTCTCATGCGTTCTCCAGGAGCTCACAAACCCTTCTGGCTGACGGACTGAATATTAATGTTACTAATTTATGAACCTTTGACTTTGTTGCCTTTAATGCTAAAATCAAAAAATGTGTATATTTTAGAGGAAAAAAAGTTAAAATTTAGACAAACAGAGTGAAAACAAACTAATATTTAGTCAAAAACAATTGTTACATCTGATAAAAATGTTCTTACTTTAGGTGATCAGAACAGAGAAAATTGCAAAAAGAAAACACTTGCACAAAACCTTTAGGTGATAAAGGGGAAAACTTATAATATTGTTTTTTTTTTCTTTCATTATTGATGACTTAGATGAGACATTATTGACGCATACATCATTGATGAAGTTTTTTTCCTCCACCTAAATTCATTTGATGACTTTAGTTTATTTTTTTGGAATGCTAAATTATGTTCAATTTTTTTTCTTTCATTTTGGTTCGTATGCGTGTTGTATAATTTTATTTCCTAAAATTGCAGTGTTGTAGAAATTTTCTATTTATATTCATGTACAATTTTTACTTCTTAGATTCTTCAGATGAATAAAAAAATACAAATGAAAAAATATTTTTACCAAATGATAAAAATGCTCTTATTTTTCTCCCTTCCAGTGTTAAGTTTTGTCTCTCGCTTTAGTTTTGGTTCATTAGCTCTATAGTTCAAAAGCTTAAAAATATCTAAGTTGACCTTGGTTTTGATGTTGAGCCATTCATTTTCATTATTTTCTATTATGTCTGTGCATTAGTTTATTATAATGAAGCTAAGTAGCTTTGAGGTGCTATTACAAATATACAAATCATTTTCTACTGTTGTAGTGTTCAGAGTCTTGCCTTCTTCTGCTTTAAGTTCTTTAAGGTTTATAATATTTATTGTTTGATGTTAGGATCCTTATCTTGCACTGTCATTTTGAAATAAATTTCTAGCATGTGGAAGTCCTGCTTTCTATATGTGAGTTATTTGCATTAGGCTCATATTTTTGGACAACAACAATAGTTTTGGGTTTTATGGGGAGATTTTGTGAATGTATTAGAGACATTTAATTCAAACATTAGGCTTTTTTTTTACTTCATGTTTTAGGCATATTAGGCTTTTTTAGTCCTTTCTTCAATATTAGTGTTCTCTTCTTCTGTAGGATTGAACAGATTTGTGTTGTATTATTGCGTATATTGGGTGTCTTTAAATCAGTTCTTTAGATCAGCTCTTTAAATCAGTTCTTCGATTTGCATATATACAGACCTTATTGTTTCATAGAAGAAGGGATTGATGTGAACTTTTCCTTTGAAAAGATATTCTGTTTGAACTTTTAGAATTTTTAAATATTCAAACAGAGTTCTTTTAAATCAGTTTTTAGATATAGCTATTTTTTAAACATGGATATTTGGTTTTTAGACAACCATTTTTTAGACAAATCTTTAGACAGAATATCGATTTTTTTATTTGCTATTTTTTATGTTCAAAGTTCTGTTAAACCCATATTTTGATGGGTTGTTGGGTTTTGGAAAAACAAATCCTTTCTTGACAGGAATAGTCTATAATAGAGTATCGGTGTTCGAAGTTTTATCAAACCCGTTCGGTGACAACAAGTTTCTCCTTGTTTATGTGCAGATTTCTGAATATCATAGACTTCCTCCTACTCCCCTCCTACTCCACGTGTTGTCGATGCTAATAAAGAGTATGAGAGGTTAATGAAGTAGGAACTATGGATTTTCTTTAGTAGATGCTTGCTCTGCATGAGTTCAGTAAATGATATTAAAACGTTCAATCT
>JAULJZ010125548.1:0-11072 GCA_032270985.1 Heliamphora pulchella
TATGGGTCTATATTCCCGGTGAGTTGGATAGCGGTATTATTTATATGACAAATATTAATTATTGACGGAATCCACGTTCTGTATATCGAGATTGACGATACCCCCTTAAGGATGCTTATAAGTTTCGACCGGGCCAAACCCTGCAGGTGAATTTAATTATCCGGCAATCAAATCAGTTAAGCGGAAGGACTTAAGAAATATATCAAGATGCCGATTAACTTAAATTGTTAGTAATTAAATTTAATTGGTGGGTATCGTGAATGTTAACGTGGGGAGAAATGATAAGTATTTAATAATAGGAGCTCAATGCAAGAAGGTCTTGAGATTATGGATCAAAGTGCTATTATAGTTCTTTAGTGGTGTGAACTGTAATTCAGTATTTTATGAAAATTGCAGAAATTGCTGCTGGTTTTTCATAATTGCAGATACCGCTATGCGTCTTTCTTTAATTGCAAAAACCGCTGGTCGGTGTTTGTGTTCCACAGGAAGTCTAACTCATAATTACTCCCCGGGTCCCTGCTGTAACCCTATATATACGTGGGTAGGCTGAACCAGTTTGAGATTGATAGATCATATCTCATATATTATTATGATATTATTTTTGTCTTACAAGATTTAAATATATCGGGGTTCTGCCGGTACGAGTTCTCGGAGGATCGTAGCCCACACTACGTTCGAGGATCGCGTAAGGGAATACAATAGAAGATCTGACTGGAGTTTCAACTCAGAATCAAGTTGTAGTTGAAAATTAGATCGACAAAAGATATTCTTCTAAATTAACTTTGGTGGAACGGGTTTATTTTTTATCGTTCGACGTCAAAATTTTTATCTAGACCCCGTTTCGGCGTTTACCCGTCCAGTTAATTTTTTACCGAAAATCGTTTTACAAAAATAATGATTTTGGCAGTATTACCTCCAACATGCTTTAGATTATTAAATAATCATTTTGTTTAATAAATTATAGAAAATAATGCTAGGTTTTTAGGAAAACATTATAAAATCTACGTATATACTAACTCTAGATAAATATAAAATAATAAAAGTTTATATGAGACTCGGTTCTGTTTTATTTTTGTAATATTTTTTTGATGTGTTGGTTGTTGCTTTATCGTTTTAGAATAGCATGTTATATGTGTTTTGCACTTGTTCAAGTTTTGTTATAGCATGTTTGGTTGGTTTGCTTTTTCTTTGTTGTTTAGTCGACTTAGGTGGATAGTTCAGCCGATTGAACGGACTGAGAGTGGGTTCAGTCGACTGACTTTGTGGATTCAGTTGATTGACCTGTGACGGTGGGAGATTCTTGGTTTTCTAGTAGCTTTTCAATCGACTGACTTGGTGGATTCAGTCGACGACATCCTGTTCGGGGCTGGGCTTATAAATATCAACCTTATGTTAAATATTTTGAAACCTTAGATTCTAGAATAAGTTTCTTTTCCTTCCTCCACCATCTATTTAGTTTTTAGGGGTGCCTGGGTTTCGTTTTTGGTGATCGAATAGCGGATCCTTCCTATCCTCGCCGAGGGCTTCACTATCATCCGGACGGAATCCATTTCAGCGAAGTTCATTTTTTTCATGGAGTTTGAGGCATCGAGTTTTTAACTCAACAAGGTAGGATTCTCGACTCTCATGTCTTAAAAGGGTGCTATGTGAAATATTATACATTTTTACCGTTCTAAAATACATTAAAAGTTGTTTTAGGTGTCTAATCTCTGTTTGGTTTGACGGAATGACTGTTAAAGTGTTTTTTATGGTTTATCCCATGTTGATAGACGTGTGGATGTCTGTGATTTTCAAAAAGGTAGTTTGAAAACGAAGAGATTTTTGAAAAGTTTTGGAAAAACGTGTGTTGGAGGTTTGGAGCTAACCTTTGGGGTTGAGCTTGGAATTTTTTTAAATATTTGGTTGAGATATGGGTTTATCTCGATGGATATGTGAATGATATGACGTTATGTATGTGGATATTTAGTACATGACTATGTGCATATTAATATTTGTTGAATCATGCAATGATCTACATATTAGGGAAAATGATTGTCCCGCAAGGAAAGACCGTGAAGAACTGCATATTAGGGTATGTGATTATCTTGCAGTGAAAGACCACAAAGAACCTAATGATTGGATTAGTATTATCCCATGGTGAAAGACCGTGAGAGAGTACGACATGCATATGAACATTGTTGTGTATGCTTAGTATATTGTCGGATATTGTTAGATGTGGAGAGATGATAGGAAAATGTATGGTTTTTTAGAAGAAAAACTATTTTTCTTTGAGGTTCGTTTGAGTCAAAATATTCATATTATTCGTGTTAGCATGTTTTTCTTTTGAATTCATGCTAGTCTTTTTTCTATTGGGCTTCGGCTCACATTGTTGAATTTGTGCAAACCTTTTTTAGGTGACTGTGATCGCGGGTGTTGATCTAGTGGAGCCTCAGAGGTGGAAAACTTTTGCTTAGAGTTTTCTTGTTTTGGGAATCATGTATTGTTACATGTATGCCTGTTCTTAAAGGCATGTTTTGTAAGCCTTGAGGCGATACATTATGCATGTAGGGAATGTATGTTGTTTCGAGAGAAGAACCTTGAGTAACCCTTTTTGATTTCAAATGGTATATTTTGTTATTTGTCTACAAATAAAATTCTATTTTCTTCTCAATCCTTGTTGCGTTTCGGCTCAGGTGGTTTTGGTGGATCGTGGTGTCCTAAAATGATGGTTTGGTAGGCTTTTTACGTGACCCTAGATTTTGGGACGTGACAAATTGGTACCAGAGCTCTGGGTTCAAATACCTAAGAGCCTTGGAAAAAGGGTGCATCATCTGGTGAGGTTGATTGCATGTGCTTGATTGTATGTGTTTAGATATTTTGATAACATGAATACAATAGCTTATTGAGCATGAGAATTTTATGTATACGTGAGTATTGGGGTTGGACCTTAGGATTTACTAATATTGCCTTTGGGCATTTGGATTAACAAATCTGGAAGCCAAGTCAAAAATGCATTTGCCCTACATATTTTCTAGCAAAGAATCTAAGTGGTTATCCAAATTGACATGTCACTCTTATTGGTTCTCCTTGGTATGTGAGATGTGTTTACATGATCTTGAATGACTATGTGTTAGCGTAATAGCATGATAAATGAAAGCTTATGTTGTTGTGTTGCTTTCGTATAAAAGTTATGTCTATGCTGGGAGGATGAGGCCATAGTCGAGGCTGTGGCCATGGTTTAAGCCTAGGGGATGTGCCGATCCCTGATGCTGGGGATGCTAAAGCTCCCTAAGGACCGGTAGATGGGGTAGACATGTTGCGTGAGATGGTAGCCTCATCCGTTAGCTAGCCGAGGCCGCTAGGGGGAGAGAGAGAAAACCTTAGCCAAGGGCGACTATCGCGATATGGGAATTTCGACGTCTCGACCCTCCTACCTTTGTCGGGGATCACGATCCTAAGGTGGCCATGGAATAGCTGGAGCTTGTGACTAGAATTTTGGATACCCTATACATAGTTGAGGATGACTTGAGGATTTCATTCGCCACATTTCAGCTGAGAGGAGATGCTTATGAATGGTGAAAGTTTGCTAGAACGGTTATGGGAGGCACATGGGATGTGTTTACAAAGGTATTTCTAGAGAAATACTTTTTTGAGTCCTCGAGAGATCTTTATCATGAGGAGTTCTTTTTCCTCACCTAGGGGGTGCTGAGTGTGGTGCAGTATGAGGTGAGGTTCACTAGCTAGTCCCACTTTGCTCAGGACTGCATATCTATTGACGATTTGCACTCGAAGGGATTTGAAAGGCGTTTGAGGCCCGCTATTAGGGGATGGGTGGTAGGATTGAGATTACATGTTTTTACAGATCTGGTGGAGTCGACAGTTGTTATAGAAAATATGTTGAATGAGACTCGTACGCCTAGGGAGGTCAGGGCATCGTAGAGTGGCATGGATACTCAGTCAGGTGGGCGCTCCAACAAGAGGTTGAGGTCCTTTGGCCCTGACCCACGTTTCTCGGGGTCACAACAGCAGTTTTCTATACCAGTACCTTCAATGACTTAGTCATGAAGGTCAAAATAGAGAGAGATCATCTATTATTGGTACAGACAGCCCGAGCATCGAGTGACAAACTAGCCACATAAGGGATAGTCTTAGAGTTCAGTATAGGATAGAGAGCCACCTGTTTGTTATAGATGTGGCCAGTCATGGAACATTCGTAGGAACTGTCTTCGAGGAGGGAGTGCACAAAGTATGGTAGGAGCACCAGTTGTTCTGCTCGCACAGGGACGACGAATTTATCAACAGCCTGTGGCTCAGACATCTAGGGTTGTAGACGAGGGTGCTTCAGTACAGTTAGTGTAGTAGTCGACAGTTTAGGGCTACGGTGGACAAACGAGAGCACTACAGGGCAGAGTATATGCCCTTATCGATCCCAATTCTTCCAAAGCATTGGCCATACCTGATGCTACAGCTACTACATTAATGATCAGAGGTACTCTCTTAGTGTATAGATCATAGGCCAGTGTTCTTATCAACACGAGAGCATCGCATTTTTTATTTTCTCTGCTTTTACATCTGCATTGGGGTTAGAGGTAGAATCATTGGGTAGTACGTTTGAGTGTAGAGACCCCGATCGGTGGGAATGTGGTGTTCGGTTAAGTTTGTAGATCTTGTGAGTTAGAGGTCATCAATCACTGTTTAGGGTTTGATTTTATCATTCTGGACATGACCATGTTTTATATCATCCTAGGGATGGATTGGATCTTTATCAATTGTGATCGATGGAGGATATCAATTTGTACACCTGAGGGTGATTACTTTTGTTTTGTGAGCGATCGGGACGAGGGTTTGGTGTCCATTCCCGGTGTTGTTTGAAACGCAGGAAACCTGGATTTCCTCTTTTTTGCTCTCATATTGGATGAGGTAGTTGGGGCTCGAGGGGAGTTTTCTCCTGTGGTTTGTGACTATCCTAATGTCTTTTCTGATGATCTATTTGAGCTGCCACCGAGTCGTGAGGTAGAATTTTCTATTAATCTTGTTTCAGGAGCTTCTCTTATTTCGATTCCATCTTATCATTTTGCACCGGCTGAGTTGCAAGAACACAAGGTACAACTTCAAGAGTTGCTTGATAAGGAGTATGTACGTCCGAGTACGTCGCCGTGGGGAGCTCCAGCTCTTTTAGCAAAAAAAGAAGGATGGGTCCTTGAGGTTGTGTATGGATTACCGGAAGTTAAACCAAGTAACGGTGAAAAACAAGTATCCTATGCCGAGGATTGATGACTTATTTGATCAACTGAAGGATTCGAGTTACATTTCGAAAATTGATTTGAGATCAGGATACTATCAGTTAAGGATTAGGGATGAGGACATAATGAAGACCGCCTTTCAGACTCGTTATGGTCACTATGAGTTTTTGGTTATGCCGTTCGATTAGATGAATTCTCCTACGACATTCATGGGTTTAATGAACCGTATCTTTCATCTGTATCTAGATAATTTTGTGGTTGTGTTCGTGGATAACATTTTTATCTACTCACCCACGAGGGAGATGTATAAAGAACACCTGCGTATTGTTCTACAGCTTTTGAGAGAGCATCGTTTATATGTGAAGTTTGAGAAGTGTGAATTTTAGATGTCCAAAGTAAGGTTTCTTAGACATGTGGTATCGAGGGATGGAGTATCAGTGGATTCTTCGAAGACTAACGCAGTGATGGATTGGGAATGACCATAAAATGTATATGAGATCTGCAGCTTTTTGGGTTTTTGCAGGTTACTATAGGCGATTCGTGAAAGACTTTTTTTGACTTACCGCGCTGATGACGCGTCTTACACGGAAGGGAGTCAAGTTCGTTTGGAGTGAGTCTTGTGAGTTGGCATTTCAAGAGTTAAAGAAGAGGTTGACTAGTGCACTAGTGTTAGTTATTCCAGAATGAGGTTTGGGTTACACAGTGTATTGTGATGCGTCGCATAACGATTTGGGTTATGTTCTGATGCAGGAAGGAAAGGTCGTGGCTTACGGATCTTGACAGTTGAAAATGCATGAGAAGAATCATTCGACACATGATTTGGAGTTGACAGCCATGGTCTTTGCCTTGAAGGTATGGCGGCACTACTTTTATGGTGAGCATTTTGAGGTTTTTTCTTATCACAAGAGTTTGAAATACTTATGTTCACAAAAAGACCTAAGTTTTTCTTTGGGCTAGCTTATTCTTGTGGCTTTTTGGCTTAAAAGCCACAAAAAAGCCAATTGGTTTGGCTTATTAGGCTTTGTTTTTACTTTTTTTCACTTTTTCTACATGATTTGACATCTACTTTTTTACAAAAAAGCCAAAAAGCATAAAATCTACTAAAAAAAGCTAGTTCAAACATAGGCTAAATCTACACCAATGATGATGGATGGAGTTTATGGAAGATTATAACTTTGAACTATAATACCACCCAGGGAAGGCCAATGTTATGGTCGACACTCTTAGCAGGAGATCTCATTGTTCGTTAGCTTCCATTGCCATATGAGAGAGGTATATGCTTAGGAAAGTGGGTGAGTTTGATCTATGCCTCAGAAAGATAGGGAAAGGTGCGACATTATTTTTTGTGGTCTCATGACCTGTGTTAGTTGCTCGTGTACTAGAGGTTCAGCAGATAGATCAAGAGACTTACATGTTGCAGGATCGTATTGCTAGTGGAAAGGACACCACAGGGTGGGTTGTGAGTCCAGATCAGAGTTTGAGATTGGCAGGGAGAGTGTTTGTACCAGAGTTGTGCCGTCTGATGCTATTTGGGTTGTGGTCGATAGGCTGACGAAGTCTGCACACTTTCTTTCCATTCGCATGAAGGATTCTGTGGACAAACTGAGTAGGTTGTATGTCAGTGAGATAGTCCGGTTACACGGGGTACCTGTATCTATCATTTTTTACCGAGACCCGCGCTTTACATCGCACTTTTGGCTGAGTCTTCAGGTAGCTTTGGGGACACGCTTGATGTTCAGCACAGCTTTTCATCCATAGACTGATGGTCAATCTGAGCAGACCATACAGATCTTAGAGGATATGTTGAGAGCTTGTGTGCTTGATTTTTGGGGTTCTCGAAAAGAACGCCTACCATTGGCAAAATTTGTGTATGACAATAGTTATCAGTCTAATATTGGGATGACACCTTATGAGGCTTTGTATAGTAGGCCGTGTAGGTCACCGGTGTGTTGGACAAATGTTAGAGAGACCGCAGTTTTGGAACCCGACTTGGTACGAGAGACGGTAGAGAAGATCATTGTGATTCACTAACATTTAGTGATGGCTCAGAGTCGTCAGAAGAATTATACTGACCAGAGAGAAAGACTTTTGGAGTTTGAGATGAGGAAACATGTGTTTTTGAATGTTTTTCCACGTTGAGGTTTGATGAGAATTGGCGGTAGTGGGAAGCTATCATCGCGTTTTATTGATCCATTTGAGATCCTTGAGAGGATTGGGGAGGTGGCACATCGTCTGGCTTTACCACCTCAGTTGGCATCTGTGTACAACCTGTTTCATGTTTCCATGCTTTGGAAGAATGAGCCTGACCCATCACATGTGTTGGATTGGGTTGAGTTACTAGTGGATGAGGATGTTTCTTTTAAGGAGCGACCTGTGAAGATCCTGAACACAAAAGAACAAGTGTTGAGAGGGAGGACCATTGCTTATGTCAAGGTTCTGTGGCTTTATCACGGAGTTGAAGAAGCAACGTGGGAGCTTGAAGCTGATGTTCGTGCTAGATATCTGGGGTTGTTTGCTTCGTGAACCTGTGTCGAATTTCGGGGGCAAAATTCCTTTAAGGGGAGGAGAGTTGTGAGACCCAGTTCTGTTGTATTTTTGTAATGTTTTTCCGATGTGTTGGTTATTGCTTTATTCTTTTAGAACAGCATGTTATATGTATTTTGCGCTTGTTTGAGTTTTGTTATAGCATGTTTGGTTAGTTTGCTTTTTCTTTATCGTTTAGTCTACTAAGGTGGGTAGTTCAACTGATTGAACTGCCCGAGATTGGGTTCAGTCAACTGATTTTGTGTGTTCAATCGACTGACCTGTGGCGGTGGGCGATTCTTGGCTTTCCAATAGCTTTTCAGTCGACTGACTTGGTGGATTCAGTCGAATGACTTCCTGTTCGGGGCTAAGCTTATAAATATCAACCTTATGTTAGATATTTTAAAACCTTAGCTTCTAGAATAAGTTTTTTTTCCATCCTCCACCTTCTCTCTAGTTTTTAGGGGGGCCCTGGCTTGATTTTTGGCGATCGAATAGCGGATCCTTACTATCCTCGCCGAGCGCTTCGTGTTCATCCGGACGGAATCTCGTTTCAGCGAAGTTTATTTTTTTCATGGAGTTTGAGGCGTCGAGTTTTTAACTCAACGAGGTAGGATCCTAGACTCTCATGTCTTAAAAGGGTGCTACGTGAAATATTATGCGTTTTTACGGTTCTAAAATGCATGAAAAGTTATTTTAGGTGTTTAATCTCTATTTGGTTGGACGGAATGACTGTTAAAGTGTTTTTATGGTTTATCCTATGTTAATGGACGTGTGAATGTTCGTAATTTTCAAAAAGGTGATCTAAAAATGGAGGAATTTATGAAAGGTTTTGGAAAAACATGTTTTGAAGGTTTGGAGCTAACCCTTGGAGTTGAGCTTGAATTTTTTTTAAAAAAATATTTGGTTGAGATATAGGTTTATCTTGATGGATTTGTGAATGATATGACGGTATGTATGTGGATATTTAGTACGTGGCTATGTGCGTACTTATATCTGTTGAATCATGCAATGATCTGCATATTATGGCAAGTGATTGTCCCGCGAAGAACTACATAATAGGGAAAGTGATTGTCCCGTGAAGAAAGATCGCGAAGAACCTGATGATTGGATTAGTATTACCCCACGGCGAAAAATCATGAGAGAGTACGATATGCATATGAATATTGTTCTATATGCTTACTATATTGTCGGACATTGTTAGATGTCGAGATACGATGGGAAAACGTATAGTTTTTTAGAAGTAAAACTTTTTTTTTGTGGCTCGTGTGGGTCAGAATATTCATATTATTCGTGTTAGCATATTTTTCTGAATTCATGCTAGTCATTTTTCTATTGGGCTTCGACTTACGTTGTGGGATTTATGCAAACCCTTTTCAGGTGACTGCAATCACGGGTGTTGATGTAGTGGAGCTCTGGAGGTGGAAGACTTTTGCTTAGAGTTTTCTTGTTATGGGAATCATGTATTGTTACATGTATGCCTGTTCTTGAAGGCATGTTTTGTTCGCAATGAGGCGATACATATTGCATGTAGGGAATGTATGTTGTTTTGAGAGAAGAAACTTGAGTAACTCTTTTTTATTTCAAATGGTATATTTTGTTATTTGTCTGCAAATAAAATTTCGTTTTCTTCTCGATCCTTGTCCCGCTTGGGATCGGGTGATTAGATTGTGGTGTCCCAAAATGGTGGTTTAGTAGGCTTTTTACGTGACCCTGAATTTTAGGGCATGACAATTTAGTGTTATTCTGTAAAATAAAATATTTATCTTATAAAAATAATTTAATTAATTCATAGTGAGTGATTTTCTAGTTTAGCCTTTACAAAATATTATCTTCATCAACTAATAAAAATTTTATTATTATTATTAATATTATTATTGTTATCATCATTTTATTATTTTTATAAAAAAAAAAACAAGTGCAACAAAACAAATAACCCAAATAGAGAAAACAAAACCTAAAACACAAACACAAGCCACGGCCATGCACGCACAGTGCATGCGCCGATTTTTTCTCGATTTCTTGACTCAAGTTTGAGAAACTCGCCCAGATAATCTGGATGTCAGTTTAGACGGCCGTTTGAGGCTACGCATAGGCGGCCGTGAGGTAAATCTAACCAAACTTGCAACGGTTAAAACGGAGGTCCGAGGTGATGGTTGTAGTTGTCTAAAGTTTGTCAAAAAAAAACTATTTTTTTTAGAAAATTCTCAAAACGATAATTTTATGGTTCGGGTTCGTCGAAGCAGTTTAATGGTGATCACAGCCGTTCACTAGCAGCATTAGGGCATCAAAAGGGTAGTGGTCATTGGTGACAGTGGGTGATGGCCATGAACAATGGTGGCAATGTGCGACAACAACCTAGTGGTGTGTTATCATGGTGAGTTGGTGGTGATTGGCGGTTCTGGTGGTGGTTGGTGGTTCGAGTGGTGCTGATACAGTGAGACCAAAAAATGAGAGAAGAGAGAGAGAGAGAGAGATGCAAACCGTGGGAGAGAGAAAGAGATGGTCAGCGGTAGTGAGGGCGTCATGGTCGCCGACAATGGCGGTGGCATATACGGTGGCCAATGTTGGCACCAGAGGTGGTCGACGACATGAACGTGAGGCGTCGTGAAGGGTTGGGTTGGCGGGGAGTAGGGTCCCTGCTATGAGGGAACTCACAGCAAGGGTGCTGTGAGTGTTTTTTGCATTTTAAGTGGATTTTTATAATTTGATTGAAACCATTCACTATTTTGTATTTGATAAGTAATTATTTTTGTAAAAAAATCAGGATAATCAGACATCATTATTCATATGATCGAAGCATATTTGTGTTTAAATAAAACTAATCAATTTATAGGACTTTAAAAATAAAATATAAGATAAATATGTACCAATCATATGACTACAATGTCAGATTGTCCTGATTTTTTTAAAAAAATAACTCCTCATTAAATATAAAATAATGAACGATTCTAATCAAATTATTAAAATTCACCTAAAAAAAAAGACTCACAGCAGGGGTGCTGTGAGTTCCCTCACAACAGGATCCTTGCTTCAAGGTTGGCGCCTGCTTTCTTTTTTTTTTTTTTCCTTTTTTTTCTCCTAACTGTCTAAACCTAACACTACTGAGGCTTAAACCTTATACACATTTATACTGATACAGCTGTGTTAGGCTCAGATTTGAAGGTTCGTTTAATAGCTCAGCTTAATTTGCTTTTAAAACCATCAGTTATGTATCGGTTATGTATGGTTTTGTATATTAAACCTCTTAATAACTTGTATCTATATTATTATTAAATAATAATAATAATAATAATAATAATAATTATTATTATTATTATTATTATT
>JAULJZ010125570.1:0-11072 GCA_032270985.1 Heliamphora pulchella
GTTTTGCCTTTTCTTGAATTGTTATCCATCGAAACTCAAATCAAGAGAATTGATTTGGATGTTTTTCTTTCTGTATTGTGTATTATTCCTACCACCACCGAATACCCAATGTTTATTATATAGACTAAGCCTATTAAGGCAACTTCCAATTAAATTAGGATTCCTAATATAATAAGATTTCCTAACAAAATTAGAATTTTTAAAACTAAACCCATTAACTCTTTTTTTTTTCTTTATAATAAAATATATTAATCCTAATATAATTGTGCCATCCCAATGGGACGGACACCAACATTTTTAGATATACCAGACGGTAAATAATCCAAACATGACCTAAACACGGTTTTGCAAAAATTAAAAAAAATTACTATTTGATTAATATTTAATTAAAAAAATGCTAAGGAATGAGAATATCATCCTTGTATACATAAGGTCAATTGTAATTGTGAACATCCGAGTGTCATTACCATCTGTTTGAGAATTTCGATGGGAAAAAAGAAAATTGTGAATTAATTCACCATCTTAATAAGCTTCTGTTTGGATTGTTTAAAAAATTATTTATTTTTAATTTTTTATCGTAGAGTTGACTTAATAGAGTGTACTATATGTTGGAATTAGTGTGAATTCAATTGGCCATTTTTTAAAATTAATTTCTGGTTATTATTCTAGAATTGATTGACAATTTAATTGGCAATTGAATTCTATAATCAATACCATTCATTGCAATTGATTCCACATATTGATTCTTATTTTCCTTATGAATTTCCTCTTGAATTCTGGTGTAACCCTCCATGAAAAAAATTATATAATGACTCATTTAGTATTCTGTATTGAAAAACAAGAGGTGAGTGTGAAAAACAGAATATAGGGAGAGGAGAAAGAGAGATAGACCAAATTACAATTGCAAGTTGTGAGAGAAAAAAAAGCAGACGATGTGCGTTCAAGTAGTCGATCTTTGGTGGTGTTTCAACGTTCGGGTCAACCATTTTATCCTGTGAGAGTGACGCCAGTGGAGAAATCTACAACATCCTTGATAGGCGGTGAATCATTCTTAAAGAAACTGCGTTTGCAGGACTCGGTTTACATATTCTGTTCATGTTATTTTTGCAATTTCGTTTTCTGTAAATTATGTTTATTGTATTATTTAAAAGTTAATAAATATGTATTTTCTCGACTACTGAGTAGATCTTGTGCACTATATTTCTCCTAACACTATAATCATTTAATTTTTTTTAAAGTTAATGTATTTGGTATGTTGAGGGTGTGACAAAGCTACTACTATTAGTTTTTAGTTTCTTATTACTAATTTTAATTATAAGTTATAATTTTTATCAAATACTCACAATTTCTATTACAAATTATAACTATTTTTCTTTTATTTCTGTTATAAGCTACAATCTCACAACTTCTGATATAAATTATAATTTCTAGCTACTAATTTCAACAATGTATAATACCAGAGTTGTAAGTTTTTTTATTTAAAAAAGTTAAAAAATAGTGAATTTTTTAGGGTCAAAAAGTGTTTGGTGCAGCTAAACTTTTGAACTTATAGATAACAATCAAAAATAGTGATTGACTTTAAGCATAAATTACAAGTATTTGTTAAAATTATGAACTTAGTTTATAGTTGATAACCCGTATAGGGTTAGTGGGATTGATAAAATTGTGAAATTATCTATGGAATTAGTATTGAGATAAAATTAGTAGTGAAAAATGAATTTTATGTTACTGTTTATTTTATAAAGTGAATTATATAATAATATACTTATTTTTCATAAAATTAGTAAATTAATGATGATTTTTTTAAGGTACATATTTATCATTCAAAATAAAAGTATTTTATATGTGAAATAGGTATAATTTATAAATGTAATTTAGTTTTTACTTTTTTAAGAATAAACTCCTCAATCCCATGATATTAAGCTTGTGTTTAGGCTAGTTTATTTTTAAGATTTTTTGACTTAAAAGTCATAAAAAAGTCAGTTAGTTTGGCTTATTAAGCTTTTTTTCACTTTTTTTTTCTATATGATTTGACACTTACTTTTTTATAAAAAAAAACTAAAAAACTTAAAAATCATTAAAAAAATACTAATCCAAACACATACTAAAATATAATACAACACCCCCATGGTTTTACTAATAAACACATTAGGCTCATTAGCAATCCCAACTCATATTTTACTAATTTCAATTTATTTGTCAAAAAAAAAAAAAAACAACCAGTACTCGTGGCCCACTGAATTACTAATCCAATCATTTCTCTGAATTTCTTATTCAAACATGGACTAAAAACTTTTTTTTTTATTTATAATAATGACCTTATAACTTTTAATGATATATAATTTGTATTCAACTATTTAGAATTAAAAACTAGAAGTATTTGTTTGTTTGGATATGATTTGGGTAAGTTACTATTAGTAGTTTTTAATTTTTTACTACTAATTTTAATTATAAGTTATAAATTTTTTCAAATACAAACAATTTATACTACAATTTATAATTATTTTTTTTATTTTAATTACAAATTATAATATTTACCAAACATTCATAATTTTTATTATAAATTATAATTTATAAACTACTAGTTTGAGCAATCCAAACACCACCGATAAACTTTATGTTATAACTATAAGCTAACAGTTAAAGTGCTGTCAAACACCGTCGCTATAACTTAAAATTTGCATTTAAAAAAAAATAAACTTTTTAAATATGCTAAACAGAGCTAATTGTTAAGAATCACCTTTCAACTAATCATCTCCTAACCCTAACTCCATAGCAAATATGATTGCACACCTCACCATCACCGCTTTAGCCTATGTTTGGATTAGTTTTTTATAAAATTTTTTGATTTTTTTGTAAAAAAAGTATATGTAAAAATATATAATAAAAAAAACCAGCTAAAGCCAAACAAATAAATTTTTTGAAAGCTTTAAAAAAACAAACTTTCAAAAAAACTAGTTCAAATATAGACTTTAATATGTTCACTCTAAGCGTATGTTATGTTTAAAAAAGCCTCTCTTGTTTTTTAGAACTTTTTTTATTTTGTTTTTTCATTTTTTATTTGTTTGTTTGTTTTTTGACTTTTCATTTTCTTATAATAAGAGAAATATAAAAATATGCTCTTTCATGCTAAAATTTTAAAAAAATCGTTTAAGACAATAAAACTCACAAAAAATCCTATTAATTATTAATTGTTTTTCTCTTATCTGAGTTCTTTTAAAATTTTTTGATTATTTTAATTAATTTTTTATTTTTCATGATGAAATGAATCTCAAAAAGAACACTTATCTACGCTAGTGTTAAAACAGGTTTACTATAACAATAATAAAAAAAAAAACTCATATAGAAAAAATTAACCAAACGCAATGAGTTTGCTGTAATTTTTAGTATAAAATGTGAGTGTATCTTTCCTCAACGCTCAGACATCTATGATCTATCCATGCAAAAAGTAAAAAGTAATAATTTCCCCTTCCCCAATCTCTCAATAACACTTCCATACCTCAAATTCCATCATTACCCAATAATGCACCATCAAAAGTTGAATATTCAAAAAATAATAAATTACACTTATACCCCTTACATTTTTATTATACTTTACTTTTTATCTTGTTATTCTTAAAAATCACATTATACACCCATAATTGGTAACATTATTAACGACAAAAAAATAAAAAGACCATTATACTCTTAACAAAATTATCGCTGCCACCCCAACCTATTCTTCCAGCCCTTCTACACCCACCCCAGCTCCCTCTTTCTCCAACCCCAACCCCTACCGTCCCACCAATAACCCCAACCCTCATCGCTAACCCCAATTCTCACTGCCATCCGAAAAGGAAAAAGAAATTTGCAAGACACCCATGGCGCATACCAGTGCCATGTCCTTCTCAAAACATAAATAGTGGTGACATTTCAGCAACGAGTGTCATGCCTTCATCGAAACCTTGTAATACAAGATCTCTAACCAATTATAGCAACAAATGAAGACCAAATCTTGATACCAAAATAATAAGTGTGCTCATAATTGTGATAGTAAGCCGATTTCAATTTTCGGCACGTCATCTTCGACATGTTTTTGATCTTTTCCCACTTTCATCCACCGTCTGCGTCATCTTCCTCGCCCATTAGGGGTGAGCATGGATCAGTTTAGTCGGTTTAGGCTTCAACCCAGAACCAAACCATTCAAATTTTAGAACAAAAACCAATCGAACCCATTTTAACTCGGGTTGATCTGCGGTTCTATCGGAAAGCGTAAAACCAATTACCAAAATCTAACTTTAAAACTCTTAGCAGTTAATCCACATTCCACACACATCAAACTCAAAGTATTGCTTGTCTAAAGATCATACATTCATCCAAAAAATGGCTATGTTAATCAAATGTAAACACACACATTTAAAGCCAATTCAAAACATTCCATCACATATCTAAATTCAGTCTTCCCTTCAATGTTTAAGGCAGCAGATTAAGTTCAGAGAGAGAGAGGTCTACTAATTAGGGCTTTTTGTTCGAAGCGACATATGATGAGTGAAGACTAATGAATTTTAATTTCCTAATGTTTTGCATATTCTAATTACAACCTATAGCCTTAATCGACGTTTTGGATTCTTCCTTCTAAGTTCCAACTAAGTAATTTAGTTTTTATAAATAAGTATATATAATTATACATATACTTTCAGGTCTCGGGTTGTGTTAGTTTTAAAAAATTATCAACTCAATAACTGCCTTGACCATATTGGTTTAAAAAATTTTAAGCCCAAAACCTATTTATTCTCTTGGTAGAACCAAATCAAACCAACCCAATTCATAAGGACCGAGTTAAGTTGATTCATAGGTTTTGCAAGTTTTTTAGACACCTCTACCGCCCACACTCCTACACCTTCACGCTTTTTAAGATCTCATTTTCTTGAACTCCCCTAATCAACTACAGCCTCTCGCTAACATAAGCTTTGCTGCCAACGGCAGCAACTCCACCGTCGCTGCCGTCTCCCATTCCCCACTTTCCAAATCAATACCCACAATTGAAGGCCAGAGAAGGCTTTAATATATATATGAGGAAATATAGATTTGCAGTTGATGAAATATGCAAATTGTGAACCAATTTGAGAGATAACAAATAATCAAATTTGAACCAATTTGAGAATCAGATTTAAGCTTCCAAATATGTATTCTTGATTTTGAACCAATTTGATAATCAATTTGTTTTGAATAGCTAGAGAGAAAGAACACAGAGAATAGAATGACAGAGAGCGAAAGGGTGTAGAAGAGGAGGAGCATTAAAAGTCATGACAATCTCATGTTGACAATTATAATTTAATCCTCACTTATATCGGAGTTATTAATCCTTCCACCCCGCCCCACACCACACCACACCACACTACATTTACACCATTTATTTGAGTAAGGCTAGAAAGTATTCTCCAACATAAATTTTTTTAAAAATGCGAATAATGGCCCTGTATGGCTAAATTTGCTTATTTACTTATAAGTAAGTTTGATTAAATTGACTTTTTCGTATTTAGTGAATTTTTTTCATCATTTAGTCAAATTTTTATACTTTTTAAATTTTTCTCATTGAGCCGAATCGAAAAAGTAAATTTTTTTAATTAAAATATAAATAAAAAAAGTTCAGAAAAGACGAAAATAAGCAAATAAGCCAATAAGCAAGTTCACCAAACGGGGCCACTGTACTATTTACCTTTTCTTTCTAAGTTTTTTTTCATTTTTAAATTATAAATTTTAACTTTTATGAATTATTTGGAAGAGAAGAACTAAAAATAAACAAAATTTAGATAAAAAAATACTAAATATAAAAATAAGTAACGCATAACTTTAGTCATCTGGTAACTTGACTTTTTGGCTTAAAAAGACAAAAAAGTCAAAATTACTAGTTTGGTTAAAAAAAAAAAATAAAAACTAAAATATCAAATAAAAATACAAACTCCTACAATATTAAATTCAAACTCTCACAATTTTCAAAATACAATAATGACTCTTATTTATAATTTATTTACAATGACTCTTAATTACATATAATTTTTAATATTAAATATATAGAAGAATAAAATTGCCCATTTTGAATAAAAAGTAAAAAAGTTAACTTTTTATCCAAATAACAAATTTTAAAAAAATTAATTTAAAAGTTAAGTTACCAAATAATTTACTTTAAACCTAATATGATTTTTTTAATTAAAAACACAAAAAAATAAAAAAATTTATTAATCTCTCATAAAGTTTTTGTCTTATTAATTTATTTTAAAGGCTCTAAAAGTTTTGCATGTCAATTTTTTTTTTACTTTTTTAGTTGATCTCCGTTACAAAACTAAAAAATATAATAATTTAATTAAAAAAACTCACTAACACTTCGATAAACAAAATAAATTCATTAAAAACGAAATTAAACAAAATAAAATAAGTAAATAAATAAAGGTCTCAATTGCCACCACCACCATTTCTTACCCCGGGACAACCAGACAACCATTTAGCAACACAACCTTGCTGATGTTCTATGGTTCTGCCGCTTGGTAGGAGAAAACCCTAAAACCATGACAGTTCTAAGCTCCAAACAGGTCTTGGAAGACGAACAAACCCGCGACGCCGACACCATTACAGCTCTTGTGCTCAATCACAAAGCTCTAACTGATGTAAGCGTCCACATTTTGTTCCGATTTTCCATCTCTAAAACCTTAGTTTTATTTGTTCAAATTCACATCTTCGAATTGTTTTATCGATTCTTTGTAGGTTTCGTCCTTGGGCGAGTTCAAGAACTTGGAGAGACTCGACCTCAGCGCTAACAATCTAACTTCACTCGAGGTAATTGTACTCCCCGTTTTGGCTTCAAGCGCGAATTGCCCGTTTGGGAACCAAGGAGAGAAAAAAAGAGGAAAAGATTACTTACTTTTTTTTTATCGAGAGTACATGGGCAACGGGGAGGGGAGGGAAAGGGGAAGAGAGGGGAGGGGAACTCGAACCGCGGACCACTTGGATGAGGAGCCTTATGGGAAGACAAATAACCACTGAGCTACTAAGGCTCCTCGATTTTGTATACTCTCCATTTTGTTTGGTTAGTTTACATACGACAAAAGAAAAGAGAGCATGTTACATAATTTTACTAAACTAATCATATTTTAAAGTAAAAGTATTTAATGCATTTATATTTTGAGCGCTAATATGGGCCATAGTTTTTAAAAAGTGGCCGTTACCAATACATAATGTATTTACGTATTTTGACTTTTTTTTTTGTGTGGCTTTGTTACCCATTACAACACATTTTCCAAGGTGAAAGAAATTTCCAAGTGTAACGGTGTACACCTTCTATAACATATGTAACAGTGGTGTAACGGGCATAACAGGCCGAAACGGCACCGTTACGGTCGCCACGGCTTGTGTGATGGTATTTCAGCACGTGATTTTTCTGGTTTCATTTTTTTCATCAACAAAGCCCATGTTTTTTGTTGTTTTCATCCTATAATTATTCATAGTAACCCGACAGATCAAAGACTACTTACATGGTGAGATTTGCCTCAGATCTCTCGAATTTTATAGGAATTGGCTGATTTATCTCTTAATTTTTAACTTTGGACTTTTCGATAGGTTCATTCTTCTTCCATTTTTTGATTGGTTCTTCTATCATTTCTAATTCTTTCCAAATCACCCATCCAAACGAGCTGGCATTTCTGGTTAGATGCTGATTAATTTTGTTTCTTTCCTGATTTGTAATTTAGGGTTTGAAGTCGTGTGTCAATTTGAAATGGTTATCAGTTGTACAGAACAAGCTGCAAAGCTTGAAAGGAATTGAAGGGCTTAAGAAGCTCACTGTAAGCAGTACTCATGTTCACAGTCCTTTCAGCTTGTTTGAGCTATTGATGTTAAAAAAACGATAAGCTTTGCTTGATGCCTGTGCATACCTGGGGTGTTCTTTGGGTTCTCCTACATGTCGTTTTTGTCGATATTCTTTTCACTTTCTTTACATGATTTGAGTTATCAAAAATATTATTTTGGTTTTATTTTAATATTTGCTGTCCAGGTTCAATCTCAATTTGGAGTAAAATTAGGCCATTGAATAGATCAGGATAATTGAGCATTTTTCCTCTCATACTTAAAACATGTCATTGAGGAATATAGTTGAGAAAGCTCGTTTTCATTGTCATTGAGGATGGATGTTTGTGCTTCAGGTCAATGAGTAGTGTTAGTTTACCACCATACCGATTGACATTAGGTTGATATTTTCTTATGAGTAAAGAGAGTGTAGCCAGTAGCCATGTGTGTGTAGATATATGTATGCATGTACTTGCTGCACAGTATGTTATTACTAGTTCTATAACCCGTGCATGTCACGGGCTCAATTTGAAAATAAAAATAATTATCAAACGTGTTTTTGTTTACCGTTTATAAAAATTCTTAAAAGCAAAAACAGAAAATGGTAAACGTAAACATTACCAAACGAGACCTTTAGTTAGAAATGTATAGAACGATGCCAATGATTTTGACAAAGTAGTCTATCGAAATGAATACAGAAGCACAAAAAATAATAGGCATTCACATTTTGTAAGATTGAATTTTTCACCAATTTGACTCAAAATCCTTTTGAAACAAATGTCAAAGAATTAAAATTTTATTAATAAAAAATAGCAATTTTTTTTGTTTAAAAAATAGAAGTCAAAAGCTAAGATGAAGAAATGGTAATAATTATTCTATGTAATTATGCATATAAGTAGTGTGTGTGTGTTTTGGTGAATGTGATTGTCAAGTACTCTACTAAGAATCCAAAAATTCTTAAAACTGTCGTGATATCAAGAAAGTGAAGATAGATTTATTTAAGTTTGTAATTAAAATAAAAGGATGGTTGTAGCAAAAAACTAAAAATTATTTGCATGCTTATGATTTTAAAGAAAGAGAGGAGGCCAGACAGAGATCAAGTACATGTTTCTAGAAGTAACCTTCTTGTACTGTACCATTAAAAAAAATGTTAGCTATTTAAAAAATATCGTAAGTCAACAGAATGATCTACATTAAAAAAATACAATGAATTAGTGTAGTTTGGAGTTTGGACTTTGCCAATATCGTCTCTATATGCTATCTATATATGTATCACTATGTTTTTAAATTGTATATCTTGTTATTGCCTTCATGGTTGCCCATGACTTGTTCTTTATTGTAAATGTTTTATCAAGAAAAACATTAAAGATATTTGTATAGACTTAATGCATAGGAAACTACTATAAAAAATAATGTGCTCCATATCCACTGTTTGTACGATGAAGTCTACATTTAGTTGAATATGAACTATTCATTGATTTTTTTGCACAATTTTGTATCTGTAGCATTGCTGTTAGCTAGTAGGCAGGGAAAAAAGAGCCTGTTGACCAATTTGCCAGATGATGAGCTAAGTCCGTTGTTATGGTTTTTTCTGGTTCAACAATGAAAGATAAAATTGATCAAAAGAATGGATGAAATATTTTATAATATATTAGAATAGTGAGATAAATTTGGAGATAGGATCCCTAGCCATGTTACGTCTAGATGGTGTTTATCAATATTTAGATGGTGTTTATCAATATTAATGTGATACTACCATTACTTTAAATTTTTTCTACCTGTGAAGTGCAGTTGGAAACTTTACCGAAGCAAAAGTGAGTATCTGTGCCAAAAAATTATACATTTAAATTAAGTGTATTTAAGTATAGCATCAAGAGACAAATAATAGTGGAGCGAACTCCATTAGCATTGCTCAATACAGGAAATGAAACGGAGGTGGAGGATGAAAAAATAATGACAATATATTTTTTGGGGTTGTCACATTTAAAAAATTTGTCCAAAAATTGTTTAAATGACCACACCCACTACTAAGTGAAAATTGTTAGATTTGTTATTGCTGCGTGGAATAGTTGTGAATAGAACCCGAGCTTCTTCGGTATAATGGGTTAGATAGCTGAGAACAAAAATGCGACTGAAGAATAAAACTGCAACCAGGTAGGCACACTCTTGACATTCATAGACCGTTGTCGGAGGACTGCTACAGATTATAATCTCTCTTGTACATTCTATAGTCTTTAAAATAATAATAATAACAACAATCATAGTTGAAGGATAAGCTTGGAATTTTTGTAATAATAATAATAGTAGCAGTAGACTGTAGTAATTAAGTGGCCTTTGGCCTAATGGTACAAGTGTTCCTGTTCCAAATGAGATGTAAGGAGTTCAAGTCTTGTCTGGAATGTGAAAGACAGTGTTGTGCATTTGTCGTTCAAAATAGAGTAGTAGTAAAGATATAAAATGTAGTTCAAGGATAAGGTTGGAATTCTAGTGCAAGGAAAGCTTGAAAATGTAGGCATCCTTTTTGCTTTTTAGCTTTTTCTCTCCCTCTCATCCATGTCACGTGTTTCTCAGCAACCCTTGTTTATGATGTCTAAAATACTTAACTTTTAAGAGGTTTAGCTTTTCTAGAAAGAAGAAGGAAAAAAATAAGATTGTTTGTGATAAATTTTTTATTTTTTGCTTTTTGTTAAAACGTTTAATATCTGCAAGCACCCTAGCCTTCTGAAACTCGAAGGTGCAAAATTCTTTTGAGTTCCACTTATTTAGCTCAGCCTTAAGCAACTCCAGGTTCATAGCAAGTACATAAAATAGATTTCCCATCACACTGAAGCCATTCCACAAGAAGACACAATCTCCTTAATGCCATCAATTTGTAACCACGTGTTCTCAAATTGAGAGGGGGGGGAGGGGGCACTCCACCACTATCCAACGAGAGAGGGATACGGTTTAAAAGAGGCCTCAGCAAGGGTGACGGTAAGATTGTTGAAAAGTGCTCCTCCTAGTTGTGGACATCAAAAACCAATCAATCTGAGACACAGTAAAATTTCCTTAAGAGAGTGGAAGATCAACTATCCACATCTCGTCAATAAAGGAAGAGAACAATCTAATGGCTCTAGAGATGGCGCTACAGCCCAACCTCTCATGTGGGAACCAAACCACATTGAAGTTCCCACCCTCACACTGAGGGGCTTCCCATCTTAAGGCTATTGCATCCAACTCCTCCCAAAAATAATCCCTTCCACGATAATCCATTG
>JAULJZ010125580.1:0-11072 GCA_032270985.1 Heliamphora pulchella
ATGAAGAAATTGAGAAGAGAAAATAACTGTATATATTTTCTATCTGTTGAAACTGTACAATATATGGCCTATTTATAAGCGAATAGGGATAGACAATAAGGAGATACAATAGAATAAAATCAAATCAGAATAAAATCAATCTAATCAATCTAATATTCTAATCATTCTAAATCTAATATTCCAACATTTTGGATATGTTTAAAAAGTCTCTTTTTTTTAATGTAATGCTTTTAAAAAAATTTACTTTTAAAATTGCTCTTACATAAGTAGAGAATTAAAAAAGTAAACAAAAAATAAATATGAAAAATGTTTAAAAAAATAAAAGCTTATTTTTTAATGAAAATATAGTCGTTATTTTTTAGCATTTTTAGTGTGTTTTTATGATCAAGTCTGGTCAAATTTTTCTTTGATTTTAAATTTACTACTTAATATGTAATTATGCGAATGTGTGATTTTAATATCTAGTAATATTTGCTCAGGTGTTTTGTTATTTTTATTAGATTTTAACCTGCAGAAAATGATGGTCAAATTTAGAAGCAGCAACTATCAAAGTTAAATGCAACATCTTTCATTAGTCTAGGCAAAACTTTATAAGAAAGTGGTTATTTACGTCATATTTTATAATTTTTCGTTGAGAAATTATTATCTATTTAATATATTACATTTTATAAATGATAAAAATATGAATCTCACTTAAAGGCGCTTTTAAGCCCCGCCGAGTAAGTTTCATCGAATATTTGTCGGTGACATTTATTTATTTATTTGCAAAGGCGACATCGTGCAATGCCACTTGTCCGAGAAAAAGTCCACATGACAGGTCTAGTTGATCCAAAAAATGCCTACAAATGTGACAATAAAGATATAATGCACGTTTTTATAACTGTCACCAACAACGAAACAACTGTAAATAGTTATACGATTATCAAGGCAGTTGCAAGACCTCCTGCAGAACCAAGGGTATGCCCCCTCTGAACAAGATTTTTAGTTCTGTCCTTGATTACTTATTTTAACCAATAAGGTAAAATAAAATTTTAAACAATCTTAAAACTTAAAAAGTAACAACTTAAACAATTTATTTTTTCTAAAAGCTTGGCTTAAAATTGTTATAATTTTTTAAAATTTATTTTTAAATAATATTATATTTAATATAAATCTTATTTGATAAATTTTGTCGAGTAGATCTTAAAAATATAATTTTTATAAAAAACGAATGCGTATGATAAAAATTATTATATTTCTAAAAATATATAATTTTTTTATAAAAAATCAAAAAGTCAAAAAGGCTAAAAGATAAAAAAGCTGCCAAACGAAACCTAATTCCTCATTGTTAATGCTAAATGCCAATAATTGCAAATTGCCAATTGCCAATTGCCAATTGCCAATTGCCAATTGCCAATTGCCAAATGGAGGGTCGAGATCAGCCCAAATGGATGCTTCATGGAATTTTCCCATGAACCCATTCAATATACTTTCGATTTTTGTATCATACAACCCCCAAAAAAATCATAAATTATGCACTCGTTTGACAACCAGCTTAAAGTTACTTTTTTGCTTTTTTACTTAAAAGCCCAAAAAGTAAAAAGCTCGGTTGGCCAACTCAAAAACTTTTAGCTTTTTTTGCTTTTTACATAATTTTTTATACTTTTTAAAAATATCATAATTTTTATTATACATATTTATTTTTTTATAAAAATTATATATTTAAAATCTACTCATTAAATCTATCAAACAAGACCGATATTGAATATAAAATTATTTAAAAATAAAATTTTAAGCAAAGCTTTTTGTCTTTTAGCTTAAAGCTATTTTAAGTCTTTAGCTTAAAAATAACATATATTATAACCAAATGAACTTTTTGATTTTTTAACTTAAAGTGACTTAAAACAAAACCAAAAAAAAAAAAAAAACGATTTAAAGTCATTTGTCAAAAGATATTACTGAATTTAGACTCTGCCAATCTAGAACAGAGAAATGCACCAAAATGTACATGATTTGTCTCACAATTCTATATAAAAATTAGATCTTGCTAAAGAAAGTTCAAGGATCACTAGTTAATAAGCATATGATGATACAAAACTTCAATATTATTATTTTTAAAAGTAATAAATTCTACAGATATATATATATATATATATATATATATATATATATATATTAATGCAATATTTTCCTACCATACAAAAACCACTAAGCATTTTTTTAGCATTTTTCATAAATGTCGGGAAAAAACATACATATGTTCTAATAGTTTTATTTTTTATATTTTGAGAATACATCTTGTTTGATCATAACCCTAGTTTTGTTATGAGCCAAAAAAGGAGATAAATTTTCCTTGACCTTTTTTAAGAGATTTCTTTCGATTCAATCATTAGGCGTATGCTTAGAACGGATAAACTAAAGAAAAGCTAAAATATAAATGAAAAGCGCTCTCACTTTTTTTTTTTTGTTTTTTTTTCTGTGGTTGTACTATTAAAAAAGCGATAGGAAGAACCATTTGCCAACCTGTATACGTAACTTTAGATTTTAAATAAAAAAATACAAATTTTAGTATTTAAAATACAAAATATCCATTGTTGGATGCATGTAAGCAAGTCAATTTAACAAGCAATATTATGTGTATCAATTATCAAAAGCTAAAGGAAACTTCAGTGCTAACTTCGCACGAGCTTGTCTTTATTTGTCAGAATTTCTTTTTGAAATTCCCTTAACATCACCAAGTGTTTCCTTTTAATATTGCTCAATTATTATAAAGCCATTTTCAAAAGTAATTTATTGCCTGGTTTGATAACCTAGGTTTTAAGTTAAATTTTTTTTTTTTAAATTACTTTATGCTAAGTAAGTAAAAAATTCATTTAGAAAATCGTAAGACGTCTTTAAACCAAAATTAAGATAATAAGTCAACAAACTTGACTTAAAATAGTTATAATTTTAATATTGCTCAATTATTTTAAATTCATTTTCAAAAGTAAATTATTGCCTCGTTTGGCAACTTGGCTTTAAGTTAAGTTTTTTTTTTTTGAAATTACTTTAAGCTAAATAAGTAAAAAAGTTCATTTGGTGAACCGTAGGGTGCTGCTGACTTTATGCCAAAAAACAATAAGTCAAAAAACTTGGCTTAAAATATCTAAGCCAAAAGGTAAACAGCTTTGCCTAAAGTTATTATAATTTATTTTTAGATAATTTTATATTTAATATAGATTTTCTTTGATAGATTTTGACGAGTAAATTTTAAAAATATAATTTTTTTATAAAAAACAAATGTACATATAATAAAAAATATAATATTTTTAAAAAATACATAAAATTATTTTATGTAAAAAAGTGAAAAGGCTAAAAAGTTAAAAGGATAAAAACTTATCACTTTAAACCAAAATAATAATAAGATTGCAAACCGATAAACTGTAAGTCCAAAGAAAGTTGTTGTAATTTTTATTTATTTTTATATAATTTTATATTCAATATTGATTAATAGATATCGATGAGTATGTTTTAAAAATATAGATTTAATAAAAAACAAAAGTGTATAGTAAAAATTATGATATTTTTCAAAATATATAAAAATATTTAAGATAAATAAGTAAAAAGACAAAAATTCTTAAAATCAATAAACAAAAAGATCAAAAAATGAGATTACCAAATTAGAAAATTTTAAAGTAAAAATTTATTATCAAAATAGAACATATAAAAAGAGAGATTTCAGCTAAAGGTCCAAAAAAATAAATTTAACACGCAAAATTTATCAACAAAATTTTTAACGCACAAGGTTCAATTGCGTGATTTTTCCTAAAAATATTCTGCAAATAAATAAATATATTTATTTTGCATAACAAATAGATAAATTTATCTATTATCTATTGCATATTTATGCCTAACAGATAAATTTATCTGTTATCTGTTTACATATCAACGCAGATAATACAAATTGATAAATTTGTCTGTATTATTTATACATGTTTTGAAAAGACACATATAAATTTATTTGTATTCTTTATACATGCTTTTAATAAAACAGATAAATTTATACGTACTTTTAATAAGATAAATAACTTTCAATAAAACACAGATAAATTTATTTGTATTCTTTATATATGTTTTGAAAAAACACTGATAATTTATCTGTTTTAGGGTATTTTTGTCCCTCTTGTTTGGTTATTCAAGACAGAAAAAAGAGAATTATTTCATTCTCTTGTTTGTTTGATAATAATTAATAAAGAAAAAAATGTGTTTAATATTTATTTATTTTTTTGATAAAAAATATTTATTTACTTTTATAATATTTTTATATTAATTTAAATTATTAATTTTAATATAAATATAAAAAGCTATAATTGACATTATAGAAATCATTGTATCTATCCATTCACTTTCCTTTCGTTTCTTTCCAATTTTAGAAGAGTAGAAAATATGTTATTTTTTTCTTCACTTCTTTTCTATTTACTTTCTTTTCACTTTTAAAAAATAATTCAAAAAACATTACAACTAATTTTTTTCTTTCAATTTATTCAATTCGCCTCCAAAATTTTCAATCCAAATTAAGACTTAAAAAATTAAACCATCTCGGAGATATTAGACCATCTCTAATCATTCTCTTTATAATTTATTCAGGTAACTCCCTAAAAATTATTTTAAGGAGTCACTTTTTATTCATAACTCCAATCATACTATCTATTTTAAGAATTTATATTTAAAAATAATAATAATAATATATAACAATTGAGTTATATATATATATATATATATAAAGTAAAGAAAAGCCATTAGTTTTCTATATATAGAAACTAAGAACAGGGGATGGAGAAAAGCATCGAACGGTGACAAATGAAAAAAAACAATCGGAGGGTAGAAAAAGAACAACCAAGAAGAAGCATCGACATAGGGAGGGAAAGAAGAACCAGAAAGAAAAAAAATTGATTGAAGAACTATGAAGAAGTTATCGTTAATGTGCTCGTCAAATTGATTAAAATCTCGTCACAAATAGCGAGCTAAAAATCAAATAGTTAAATTGGCAAGATTACTGATGAAGCTATTAGAGTGATGATTTTTGAACTTTCTCGCTAAATTAGTGAAAGAGGGAGAAATAGAAAGTGGGCCGAAAGTGCTCTTACAATCGAGCCTTGTACGTACAAATTAAATCCAAATTAAATGCACAAAGGATAAATTTGAAAATGAAGGGTATGACCCCACTTGGGCAGTAAAGGACAACGCCGCGATTGTAATGTTATATATGATGGGTAAGTCTTCTTTTCGTAATTTAGTTTTATCTTTTATGTAAATTTTTTTAAAAAAGTTAATTTAAGTTAAATAAGTAAATACTGTTTTGTGAGTTTTAAACGTGATTTAAAAGCCAAGAAATACTAAAGTAATCATAAGTCAAAAAAATTAAGCCAAAAAAGTTATTATAATTTTCTTAACATAATTTTATATTTAATATAAATTTTGTTTAATAGATTTCGATGAGTAAATTTTAATAGTATAATTTTTATAATAAAATGAATTTGTATAATAAAAATTATAATATTCTTAAAAATATATAAATTATATATTAAGTTAATAAATAAAAAGATAAAAAAAAAACTAACTCAAAACTTTAATTCTCAATTCTCATAATTTTTATTTTTTTAAATATAGAAATGAACATGTTACAATATTATTAGTTGTTTGGCTTTATGACATATCTTATAAATTAATTTTAAACAGTGGTATTTTGAATTTTGAAAAGATAAGATACACATATTGCAAAGATAGATCTGTGTTATTTTGAATTTGAAAACTATATATAAAAATACATATTGAATTCTTTCAATACTTATAGAAGATTGAAAGAATTATTTGTTTAGTCCAAATTTCTATTTCAATCATTTTGCAATTTGAAATTGATATAATTATTTTGTCCTTGAGTTACTCTTCATATTATTATCCTTTGGAACAACACTTGAAAAGATTAGGTGGTAAAATTGATCGGTCCAATTGCTATTTGAATTATTTTCAGATTTAAAATTAATATAATTTTATCCTTGATTTATTTCGCATTCTATTTCTTATAATATTATTAATGTTAGTTTTTAAATTATGTTAATTAATCACCAAATAATCAATAATGATTTTATTAATTTTGTCATAATTTTTTTTTGTCTCACTCCAACATACATATAAATTAAGATTTCTACAATAGGCATAATTTTATGGATAAATTACTCCTATATTTTTTGTATTTAAAGGTAATAATACTGACACTTACTTCATTCTCTGAAATATCACTGCACTTCCTTACATTTTTATTTTTATAACACTTAAATCCAAAAGTTAACTTCATTTAACTTTTTAAATGAAAATTACTGTGCATCGTTATTGAAATAATTTTTTTAATTTTTAAAATTTTTTCTTTGTCTAATTACAAAATATTATTTAAAAATTTCTAATTAAAAAATAAAAAATTACTAAATACAAAAATAAGTAAAATAAAATTTAATTTATTAATTTATTTTTATTTTTAAGTTTTTAATTTTGATAAAAAGAATTTTGTATTTAGTGATTTTTTATTTTTTAATTAGAAATTTTAAAATAAGATTTTGTAATTAAACAAAAAAAAAATAAAAAAATTTAAAAACTGTTTCAACAATATTTTCGTTTGAAAAGTTTACGAAAATTAACTTTTGAACCTGAATGTTACAAAAATAAAAATACAATGGGGTATAGTGATATTTCAAAGAATAGAAGAGGTGTCAGTGTTATTACCCTTAAATACAAAGGGTGTGGGTGTATTTTCCCTAATTTTATCTATAAACACATTGGCCCGGGTTAGTTTGTGTAATTTTTCATTATTTTTTATTTTTTTGGACTTTTTTCATCCTTTACACTTCTTTTTATTTTTAATTTTTTGAATTATTTTAATTAAAAAATTAAAAAATTAAAAAATTTAAATCAAAAAATAAAAAAAAATTACAAAAAAACAACATAAAATTTGACTTATTATTAACTTTTTTTTTGAATTCTTTAAATATTTTGGTCGAGAACTTTTATTTTCTTGATTTGTGGATGAAAATAGTTAAAAAAATATAGTAATTTAATAAAATAATAAAAAAATATATAATAAAATAGGCACATAAGTATTTTATCTCGTACGCACCATTATATATGTCTTTGTTCAGTAATTTGGTTTAAAATATGATTTTTTTATTTTTTATTTTTAATTTAAATAAATAAAGATTTTATTGGGTTTAAAAAGAGTTTAAATTATGATGTAAACATGTTATAATTCGATAATTAATTATTTTTAATTTTAAAAAAATTATTAAAAAATAATCAATTTTAGAAAGAAGAAAAAATGCGGTAATGATTATAAAAGGGGTCATAAATGATTAATTTGATGACAGAATCATAACCGCCATATCCTCTTCTTTCGAACTTTTTGTGATGATTAATTTTAAATAGTTCATGGTGAGAGAGAAAAGCAAAAACATTAAATAGCACTGAATTAAGTAAAATAAATACTTTGGATTTTTTTAAATCAAAGTTCTGCTTAATTGCTTGCTTAAAAAATTATTTAAAGTATTTAAAAAATATTATACTATGAAAATTATAATTTACATAAAAATAAAATACTAATACAAAGTTTTACTGATAAAATAAAAATAATATATATTTTTAACCTTAGGTCTCATTTGATTTTCTGACAATTTATCAGTATTATATTTCATTAAATTTTTATACAATTTAAATAGTTGTTTGCTTCTTCAACTAAAATTCAAGATTAAAATAAAAAGTATTTGGACACATATTTTTAATACACTGTTTGTTTAGTTATTATTTTAAAACTAGACTATTAAATAAGTTACACTCTATGATTATTCGGCTTTTTATGTAATGTAATTTAATTATTTTATGAAAAATAATAAAATGATATTATTCTATACCATTCGTCTTTTTGTGTGTATGTGTGTATGTATCATTAACATATTTTGGCATGTAGTTAGGTTAATAAAAATTATCCATGATTAAAGGCACTTTAATATGTTTTACTCATAAAATTAATTTTAATTAATGAATAAATTTTAAATTATTAAGAGAGATGTTTTAATTGTTTTTATTAGACATCTTAATTTAAATGAAAGTAATGAAAAAGATAACTATATGAATTAAAAAATTGAAATTGAAATAAAGAGAAAAAATAGATAAATCTTTTAATGAAGAGACAAGAGAGAGATGAAACCAAAAAAGAGAGGTAAGAAGATATCACATAAGGCACAGGTTGTGTCAATATCATTGTCTCCTATAATATAGATGTGTTTAAATTTTGAAAATGTCATTTTTCATTGAGGGCAAATATGCTATTTTGATGTTAAATTTATAAATTTATATATAATATCCACTTCTTAACAAGTAATGTATATGATAAATGAATCCTGAGAGTTTGGCTAATGTGATTTGTATGGGAATAATCTGTAAATTAAATTTATTTGATGAGTTAAACAATTAGTCCGGACGAAAAAGATAATCGTAAACTTTTATGTGCTTCAATTGTTGGTATTTTACAAAATAAATCTTTGATCAGTAATAGGAGAAAAGACCTCTGACACCCAAATTAATTCTAGTTTTGATAGAGAAAATTTTAATATATTTGTGGATGAAAAGAGAGAGATTCTATTAAGCTATGTATGTCTCATCTTTGTCAGGATAGGAGCAGGGATGATGGGGTTAAAAGAATTCTGTCATAAAAGGATTTTTTCGTCTCCCACGCAATTGGTTCTTATCCATACTCTAGGGGGGGTTTGGCAAAGATTAAGCTTTTTCTTTTTTTTTTTAATCGTAAAAGAAAAGATTGGAGACTTAACCAGACTCGAGGGGGTTTGGCAAAGCTTAAGTTAGTTGTTAATTTTTAATTTTTTTGTTATTAATTTTAATTATAAATTATAATTAATTTCAAACGCTCACAATATTTATTACAAATTAAAATTATTATTTTTTATTTTAATTACAAATTATAATATTTATTAAATACTCACAATTTTTATTACAAATTATCAATTTCAACAATACCAAATATTACAACTATAATATACGATAAAATGTCCTCCTTCACTATTGACACTTGGGTCTCTTTTTCTTTTTTTTATTGTCCTTCATTTTTTTTATAATTAATTTGAGTTCTATTTTAATCTTTAAATTTAAAATTCATTTAAAATAAGTTTGGTTTCTATTGTTGTGTCGTGGAGTTATTTTTTGTCATTTAGTTCTTTATTTGTCTTCTAAGTATTCTTATATTTTTTTTTAGTTTGGTTAGTTTAGACTTAATTTTCGTGCTACATCATTTTAAATTATTAATTTAATAAAATAAATTTGTTAATATTAGGCCGTCACTAGCCTATTTCAAAACAATAAAATTACGGCCTAATTAACAACATTCGTTTTTTTAGTTTTTTTTGGACTAAAAATATCAAAAAATTAAAATTATTCATTTGATAAAAAAATAAATAAGTTAACAAATTAAAAAGTCAAATCAAAACACAAACTCTATAAAATTCTATTTAAATTTTCATCACTTTTAAAATATAATATTACTCTATATTTATAACATATTCACTACCATTACCAACTATATATAATTATTAATATTAAATATATAAAATAATAAAATTATTCATTTTAAATAAAAAATAAAATAAATTAACTTTTTATCCAAATAACTAATTTCAAAAACTAACTTTTAAGTTAGTTGTCAATTAGGCGGTACATACCTGAAAACTTATATATAAATTTACTTAAAATTTAAAAGGGTATATTACACCTACGCTCTCTGTATTTAAGAGTAATAACACTGACACTTCATTTATTATCTGAAATATCACTGCACCCCTTTATATTTTTATTTTTGTAACATTTAGATTCAAAAGTTAACTTTCCGTTAACTTTAGGACGGAAACAGTATTTTCAATGTTTTTAGTTTTTTTAATTACAAAATAAAAAATTACTAAATACAAAAATAAGTAAAATAAAAATATAAAATTTAATTTATTAATTTTATTTTATTTTTAAGTTTTTAATTTTGATAAAAAAATATTAATTGTGATAAAAACTATTAATTTTTAACTTTTTATAATTTTTGGTCAAAAGCTTTCACTTTTTTTGAATCATCTTGATGAGATAAATTAGAAAGTAAAAAATATTTTGAGTAAAAGAAAGAAAAAAAATTCACTAAATTTGAAAATAAACAACATAAAATTTGATTAGTTAGTTTATTATAGTTTATATGTTTTTTTTAATATTTAGGCATCGGGTGTAATAAATTTTTTTATATGCATTTTTTTGTTTATAGTGAAATATTTTAACATTAACTCAAACGAGCATATTGAAATTTTTTAACATTAGCTCAAACGAGCATACTTGTTTTTTTGTTTTTTGTAAAAAATTAAAAAAATAAAAAAATTGATAAAAAATTAAAAAAAGTTCAAATAAGGAGAAAAAATCATTTTAAAGCTTTATATGGCACTTTTTTTTTTCATTTTTAATAATTTTTTTAAATTTCAGACAAAACAACTATACTTTTAAATTTATTTTATTATGATGAATCAAAAAAGTAAAAAGATTTAGAGTAAGAAAATTTAAAAAATTCAAAAAAGACTGAAAGAACCACACACACAAAAAAAGGCAAAAAAAAAAAATTATCCCAGATAGTGCGTTGGTCGAGAAAATTATAATTTTTTTCAAATCATTTTAATTAAATGAGTTTTAAAAATATAATAATTTATTTTTTACTAAAAATATAAATTAAAAAAAGGCAAAAAAAATTATCCCAGATAGTGCGTTGGTAAAAAAAAATTATACTTTTTTCTAAATTATTTCAATTAAATTAGTTTTACAAATATAATAATTTATTTTTTACTAAAAAAAAAAAAATTATCCCAGATAGTGCGTTGATCAAAAAAATTATACTTTTTTCTAAATCATTTCAATTAAATTAGTTTTACAAATATAATAATTTAATTTTTACTAAAAATAAAAAAAAAGTAAAAAAAAAATTATCCCAGATAGTGCGTTGGTCAAGAAAATTATATTTTTTTTTCAAACCATTTCAA
>JAULJZ010125591.1:0-11072 GCA_032270985.1 Heliamphora pulchella
TATAATGTGTATAGTTCAATCAAGACAGCAAAAGGGCTGTGGGAATCCCTGGACAAGAAGTACAAAACGGAAGATGCTAGAATAAAGAAGTTCGTTGTCGGCAGATTCCTAGACTTCAAAATGGTGGATTCTAAGACTGTAATTTGTCAAGTTCAAGATCTCCAGTTGATCCTACATGAAAATCATGCAGAAGAAATAATAATAAGTGAATCATTTCAAGTGGCTGTAATTATTGAAAAATTGCCGCCATCTTAGAAAGAATTCAAAAATTATCTTAAATACAAAGGCAAAGAAATACGACTTGAGGACTTGATTATGAGACTGTGGTTTGAAGAAGATAACAAAATCTCCGACAAAAGAATTAGAAATCCCTCTATAGAGTCCAAAGCCAACGCGGTGGAACATGGGCAGAAATCTAACAAGAAAAGGAAATTCTCCGCACAAGGTTCCAAATGCGGTGACACACAGCAGTTCAAAGGAAAATATTATGTGTGTGAAAAGCTAGAACACTTGGTTAAAGACTGCCGCAAGCGGAAGAGTCAGGGGAACCGTGGCAAGAAGCAAATAACTGCCCAAGTTAATGTGATTGAAGTGGAGAATCTGTCATGCAACGTGTCAAAAATCAGCCTTTCTGCTGTAGTGTCTGAAGTAAACTTGGTCGGCAATCCAAGAGAGTGGTGGGTAGACACTGGGACTACTCGTCATGTGTGTTCAAACAAGAGGATGTTCACAACCTATCAGTCGGTGGAGAATTCTTCGATTTCCAAGGTTAAAGGCTAAGGAAACGTGATTCTGAAGATGATGTCTGGCAAGGAACTGACACTCAATGATGTATTGCATGTCCCGGATATCCGGAAGAACTTAGTTTCAAGGCCATTGTTGAGTAAGAGGGGTTTCAGGCTAGTCTTTGAGTCAAACAAAGTGATTCTCATCAAGAGTGGGATGTTTGTGGGGAAGAGATATGTGAGTGATTGGTTTTTCAAGCTCATGTAATGAGTGTATTCCCTACAAGTTAGAAGACAACTACTTCTTCTGCTTATATGTTTAACTTATCTAATATATGGCATTGTAGGTTAGGTCATGTTAACTATGATATCTTATGTAGATTAATTAACAATAATTATTTGCCTAAATTTCACATCGTTCCAAATCATAAATATGAAATTTGTGTGAAAGCAAAACTTGCTAAATTGCCTTTTTATTCAATTGAAATGCGTACCGAACCTCTAGAATTAATTCACGGTGATATTTGTGACTTAAAGTTTGTGCAAACTAGAGGTGATAAAAAGTATTTTATTACTTTTATAAAAGATTGCACAAAATATTGTTATCTTTACTTATTGAGAAATAAAGATGATGCATTATCCATGTTTATACAGTATAAGAATGAAATTGAGAATCAACTTGGCAAGAAAATAAAAAATTTTCGAAGTGATAAAGGTGGTGAATATGAATCATCTTTTGGTGAGTTCTGTTCATAACATGGTATTATACACCAAATTACGGTATCTTATTCACCTCAGCAAAATAGTATTGCTAAACGGAAAAATCGAACCTTAAAGGAAATGATGAATGCCATGTTGATAAATTCTGGTTTTATCTCAGAACTTGTGGGGAGAAACTTTATTTTTCGCAAATTATATTCTCAACAAGTTACCCACAAAAAAAAATAAAACGCCATATGAATTGTCGAAGGATCGTAAACCTTCTTACAAATATTTAAAAGTGTGGGGGTGTTTGGTTAAGGTGGCAGTCTCTGTTCCTAAAAGAACAAAAATAGGACAAAAAATCGTTGACTGTATATTTATTGAATATACGAATAATGATAGTGCATATTGTTTTCTGATACATAAGTTAGAAATTAAGGATATGAATGTAAATAATATTATTGAATAAAGAAACACGTGATTTTTTGAAAATATTTTTTCGTGTAATTCGACACGAGAATCAAATCTTCTTAAAAGGACTTATGACACTGCAACGGATAGTAGTCAAGACCAAGAAGAAAATAAAGATGAATCTAGACGCAGTAAAAGTGTAAGAACTTCAAAATTCGTTGGTCTGGATTTTCTAAATTATTTGTTAGAAAATGAGCTATAAATCTTTCAGGAAGTTATGTCCACACCTGAAGCACCTTATTGGAAGGAAGATGCCAATAGTGAATTTGAATCCATCATGCAAAATCATACTTGGGAGTTAGTGGAGCTTCCACCAGTTAATAAACCTCTGTGATGTAAATGGATATTCAAGAGAAAAATAAAAGAAAATGGTTCAACAGACAGATACAAAGTAAGACTTGTTATCAAGTGATACAAACAAAAGGAAGGAGTGGACTATTTTGATACATATTATCCGGTTATAAGGATAACATCAATAAAGATATTAATTGTAATAGCAGCTTTGCACAATCTTGAGATACATCAAACGGATGTTAAAACAGTCTTTCTAAATGGATAATTAGATGAGAAAATATATATGGAACAACCAGAAGGTTTTGTAGTTCCAAGGAAAGAAAGGAAAGTGTGAAAGCTTGTTAGATCTTTGTACGGTCTCAAGCAAGCTTCAAAACAATGGAATGAGAAATTTGACAATGTAATGATGTTAAATGGATTCAGAATGAATGAATACGACAAGTGTGTCTATTTCAAAGACACAAAAATGTGATATATCATTGTGTCTCTATGTTAACGATATGCTCATTATTGGTAGTAATCAAGATATGATTAAAACTATCAAGAGAATGTTAAACAGTAAATTTGACATGAAAGATCTGGGTGTTGCAGATGTTATATTAGGAATTAAAATTTCTAGAACATTTGAAGGATATGTGTTGTCCCAATCTCACTATATTGAGAAAGTTCTTGAAAAGTTCAAGAAATATGAAAAGTTCGAGAACACTTATAGACTTAAAATCTCTACTTATTGAACAATACTGGAGATGGCATATATCTACTAGAGTATTTTCGGATTATTGGCAGCTTAATGTACGTGACTAATTGTACTCATCCGGACATTGCATGTGTTGTCAATAAATTGAGTAGGTACACGAGTAACCCAGGAATAAATCACTGGACGGCAATAGTTAGGGTACTAAGATATTTGAGATACACCCTTAACTATGGACTGCACTATGCGAGATATCCAAGTGTAGTAGAAAGGTTTTGTGATGCGAATTGGATATTTAATATCAAAGACTCAAAATCCACGAGTGGATATGTCTTTACTTTAGCTGGTGCTGCAGTGTCTTGTAAATCTTTCGAACAAACGTGTATCGGTAGGTTCACAATGGAAGCTGAGTTTATTGCTTTAGATAAAATAGGGAAAAAAGCAGAGTGGCTTCGCTAATTCCTAGAGGACATTCCAATGTGGACAAAATCTGAGCCTGCAATTTGTATTTATTGCGATAGCCAATCGGCAATTGGAAGGGTATAGAGTAATATGTATGTTGATAAGTCTCAATATATTCGTCGAAAACACAATACTATAAAACAATTTCTCTCTAATGGAGTTATCACAATATATTATATAAAGTTAAAGGATAACATCACGGATCCGTTAACTAAAGGTTTAGTTAGAGAGCAAGTTAGTCGATCATCGAGGGAAATGGGTTTAAAGCCTATTATTTAAAGAATTATCATAACAGGCACCCAACCTAGCTGACTGGAGATCTCAAGATTTAGGTTCAAAGGGATAACTAAGTTGTGAATGATTCAGGAGGATCATTGCGGAGGTAATCCCTCCTACCCATTTCTAAAACGACACTGTGATATCTACAGCGAGTTTAGGACAAGCTAAGCTTTTAATGATTCTTATATCTTAAAAAATTCAAGTGGAGTATTACAAGATACTCTTAATAAAAAATCACCTATGTGAGTATGAACTAGGCTGGTTCTATGATAATGATAAGATTAAATTTCTCTAGAGCACTCATGAAAATCAGGCTATTCAAGGCCAAAATAAACACAATCATGATAAACCAAACGGTGATTGAAAATATCATGTGTGATTTTCTATTGTCTGGATTTACATAAATGGCTGAATAGTTCATGACATCGTGTTCACTGATTAGTCAGTAAATTCGATAGACTTTCATAAGAGAAGGTTCAAAGCCACAAGTTACCTATCTCTATACAGGAGATTTTCGCTTGTAATCTCTTTGTGTGATTGCGTTTACATTTGCATTGATTTTATAGCTATTTCTCATTCATGTCGGAGATTGTTAAAATCAGATTTTGATAATCTTATTTTTGGCAAACTTTGGGCCAAACTAAATGTGGGACCTATCCGTCTTTTGGATTTGGTTCAGGGTGCTACGCGTTTTCCTCCGCGAGAAGATGAACGACGTATATTTATTTGTTAAAATCCGATAAAAGGTGAATGAGAAATCGATGCTCAAATTCGTCGTTTGAACATGAGTTTTGTTAGGTTTAATGGAAGCATGAAACTTTAATCCCACATTGAAAGTTCTGGAGAAACTTAGTGGGTATATATAAGTTAGAGTTAGACTAAGGGATGGGTCCCTTGGGGGTATCCAGTTTTGTGGACGGGAAGGACCTACCTAACGGTGGGTTCAACCCATTTCACGCGCGCCGACGCCGGCGCCGACCGTCCAACTGGCCGAGCCATGCTCGAGTCGTGGGTCGGCCAAAGTAGCTTATATATTTTTAGAAAAATTTTATTTAAATTTTTATTTAAATAAAATTTTTAAAATTCGAATTTAAGATTCAGTTACTTACCATTAACCCAACGGTCATTTTCCATAATGGAGCGCTCAAGCACGCATGCGCGGAAACTAGACCAGAATAGGGAACTCGCGAGGCACTCGTAGAGCGCTCGAGCTCCCACTGTCCAGTGTTGGGCGCTCGCGAGGCGCTTACTGAGCGCTAAACCCGCCCTGAACTCCAATGTAGGGCGCTCGCAGTACGCTTGAACGTCGACAACGAAAAGTTGAACCTGTTGTGAACCGGTGTAGTGACTTTTTCAAAAAGTCACCTCGGAGACTATAAAATCACATCAGTTATGCACGAATTCGACATCTAATATCCTTCCATCATTACATTATGTGTGCAAAGTTTAAGAGTCGGTGAGTACAAACACTTGTCAGTTCGTCGTATCCGTAGATTAGAGTGCTTCTTTTCCAGGTGTGATCGTTGTATCTTGGGAGATTGATGTCTGTGAATCCCATTAGCACCAGTGTGGAGGACGAATCTATCTTAAGGAAATAGCGACCAACGCTAGCCTCGATCAGTTGCTTTACTTCGATTTTTGCGACTGTTCGTAAGAATTTATATTAAGTTCTTTCTTTTACAAAGTCTGTATTTCTGTTTGTTTTGACAGTACAGTATTGGCTATTTTAGATTATCTTTGGTCATTTGGTTTGTAGTGTTTGGCATTTCTGAAATTAGTAGTTTATAGATTGTAACTTCTAGCATAAATTATAAATATTCAGTAAAGATTGTAACTTATACCTGAAATAAAAAAAAATGAGTTATAAGTAGTAGAAAAAGTTGTGAGTATTTGAATAAATTTATAGTTTGTAACTAAAATTAATAGCAAAAAAATAAAAATATATTAGTAATAGCTTTGCCAAACACCTTAAATGTTTCACAATAATTGGCAATGGACATGGTTCATGTTGATGGAGAAGTTATTCAATGGGTAGAGAACATTATGTCAGCATGTTAATGTAGTGTGTTTAATCAATATATAGATGTATATAATTTTATAAAGTGATTTTACTTAAAAAGGTAGATAATAGTCATTACATATAATTATGATCTTACATTAAAAGAACACATTGCATTTATATATTGGATTAGGTACTCTCATTTATTTGGAATTTTTGGAGTCCCATGTGGCATTGCTTAGAGTGTACTCTTGACAAATAAAAATGTACAATTCATACTAAGTGGGTCTCTCTTGTTTCTACTTATCAAACAAATGTGAACTTACATTGTTTTATACATAGTAGTTTTTGTTATATAATTGAACAGAAGCAAAACATAAACAATATCACATAATGTTCTAAGACTATTGAATAAGAGTAATTATTCGGTGCTCCGAAAGTATCATGTGCTAAGTTTACGTAATGCTTTCACCTAATATGGTAGTAACAAAATTTTCGGTAAAGATATGTGATGACTTATTTTTGTTAAATAGTTAAAAAACAAAAAATAACTTATATTGTATAAGTTATAATTATTTATTTTATAAAAAAAATTATAAAATATCATCTACATAATATTTCAAAAATAACTAAAATAACTAATAATTTGTCATCGAGTAATTACTTCCACCTCCGCGTGCTAACTTGTTATTCTCAAAAATAATCTCTTTGTCGGTGGAGAAAAATTCCAACATACGAGGGGCCCACGCTGCACGAGGTAACCAAATTCAAGTTGCCGGCACAATTTTGTTAATTAAACTTTTCCAAAAAGTTGATAGCAAAAGGAAATGAGCCAATTTATATATTTAAATTCGTAATTTAATATAATTTTTTCTAATTGGAAAATTGTCGATAAAATAAAAAAATTTAAAGAATTGAAATGAGCCTTTCCAAACAGTACTCACGAGGTAACTAATATTTATATTCATTTATGTATGTACATTATTAATATCGTATCATATTAGCTGGTACGAATCGATACATACTGTTTTGAATCAAAATCGTATATTTATTAGCTATTTTTATATTATCCAAAATATCGATTGCTATCGAACCCCACACCAATTGTAATGAATAATACTAGCTAATACTAGACAATATGGATACATACCACTATAATTAACTTTTTCAAAAAAAAAAATTTCTTCTTTTGTCTTTATTTTTATACTCTAATGTAAGTTTTAATGAAACCAAAAAAGTTCTAAACTCCTTAATACTAATTTATTATAAAAAGTATTAAATTTAACTATCTTATTATAAATAATGAAATTAGAGAATTATTTTATAATTAATTAAAATATTATATTAAATAAATATTTATGTTATACTAAATTATATATTTCTAAACACTATATTTAAAAAAATATATGTAATATTTATAGTAATAAATTCAAAATAATATTTAATATTTTTTACAATTTAAAAATTGATAATCTGTTGGTACATTTTGCATTGGTGAACAAGGGATGTGTGTTGTGCATTTTAGGAATTTTACGCTAGACTTCGATGAGCATGTTTTTGGACATCGTCAAGCTTGTTATTAATATAAAAAATAAAATTAATTTGATATATGTAGCTATTTATCAAAAAATATTTACTTAGCTATTTTTAAAAAATTATATTTATTATTTATTTGTAAGTAAATATAATTTAATTATATAATTACATATATATCGAATTGACTTTAGATTTTATATAAATAACAAACTTAATGAACTATAAAAAATAAACGATTTCAATCATAAAAACATATTCCAAAATAAATCTAATCCTAAAACTTATGGCCATGTTTGAGCTAAATTTCATAAATTTTTTCTTTTAATTAAATATTTTTACCTTTAAAATCATCTATTAAATCAAAAAAATTTAAAAAAAATCTGATGTGAAAATCAAAAAATTCTACTAAAGATGAAAATTAGTAAAATTAAATTTAGTTCATTGGCTTATTTTTATTTTTTGAATTTATTTTAATATTTTGATAAAAAAATTATTTTTTTACTAATTTTAATGAGATAAATAAAAATATATAATAATTTAATTAAATAATTACTAAAAACAAAAAAACACAAAAAATAACAAATAAACAATTATTCCAAACTGCCGCCCTCGTCTCAACATTGATACTCGTGCCAAAGAACCATATTGGGCCTGTTTGGAAAAAATTAATCATCGATTTATTGATTTATTTTAGTTATAATTTATAAAATTTAATTTATTAACTTATTTTTATTTATTTTTTATTTTTATAAATTTTTTTATAATTTAATGAAAATTTTTTATTTGTTTAACTCGTCTATAAAAAAAGTTAAAAAATATAATAATTAAATTAAATAATTAAAAAACTCATTAAAAATAAAAAAAATAACTTAATTAAATAAATAAATAAATAAGCGAATTTATAATTTATTGTCCAATCCAAATTCCCCAACCGATTGAATCAGCCACGCTCTCTGTAAAAATTTTCCTTCTCTTTCTCTCTCTTTCCTAATCTTTTCATTTCAATTTCTCATTTTGGAGGAATCAAATCAAATGCTTCAGCTGTTCTTCGCGGTGGCCTTCTCGGCTGCGCCTCTGACTCTCTACCTCCCTCCGATCCGCAGCCTCAACCTCTTCGTCGACAGCCTCCAGCAGCTCCTCCGCCACACCTCCGCCTATTACCTCCGCGCGTTCCCTCGCCTCCGCCTCGTCTCCTCCAGATTCTTCTCCTCTCTCCTCCGCACCACCAGGTAGAAAACCTTCGTTTGTATATACATATATTTTATGTTCAACCGTGATTGAAGGTTTTAAATCACGGTACCAATATCAGTTTCGCTATCGATGATACAATCATAAATTGGCTAAATATTGAACAATATCGGAATCGGAATTTCAAATTTTCGATATGATACCTAACAGCCAATATTTAAAACCTTGCTGTAATTATCAAAACCCTAATTTGCTCCCTCGTATGTATAATGTAATATTATTCTTCGTCGTTTCGTGGGTGTTGTGTGGTGGGTATGGTGAATTGTGAGGCTAATTGTACATGAACTGCAATTCTACTGATAGTATATGTTGATTTGAGCAGTTGCATTAGGATTTCCTGATATTTGTATGTGGAATGATTAATGCATTTGTCTGATTTTGTTTTGTTTTTTGGGGGGAAAAAACCTGCTGAACAAGGGTTTGGGTAATTTTTAGGGATTTTCAATTTTTCTTGGTAATTTTAGAAAATTTAGCATATGTTTGGTCCAAAAAAAGTCTCTTATGGTTTTTTCTGGAGCTTTCTTTTTTGTTGTTTTTTTGGACTTTTTTATTTTTTATTTTTTTTCCAATTAAATTGAAAAAAAAATCACTAACATAAAAACCACAAAAAACCATAAAACTTAACACATGTTAAGTTGATTCTTTAGTGTACTTTTTTTTATTTCTTTGGCTTTATTTGACAAAAGGCTTAAAAGTTATTTTTTTAAAAAAATTTTGGCTTAAAGTCAAAAATAAAGAAATTTCAAAAAAAATAAATAATTCATGATCAAATAATATTATTATGGTTAGAGAGAAAGTAACAGTGTCTCAAAAAGTCTCGTTATACATATTTATTTTTACAAAATTTATATTTTTAAAATTTTCTTGTTAAAATTTATCAAACAGAATTCATATTAAATATAAAATTATCAAAAAAATAAATTTTAAAAAATTATTTTAAAAAAATTGATTTAAATATCTTTTGGCTTAACGTTATTTTGAATCAAGTTTTTTGGTTTATGGTCTTTTGGCATAAAGTTACTTATATAATTTATCAAACGAACTTTTTATGTATTTGACTTAAAATAACTTTAAACAAAAAGTTTGGGTTAAAGTCAGATTGTCAAACGAGTCATATTTTTATTTTTATTTTTATTTTTTATTAAATTTTTTTTAAAAATACATTCATTTAAACTAATACATCTAAGCCTTACTTCCCTCCTCCTCATCTCTACAATGATACTTTTATATAATGGCTAATATCAAATGATATCGATCGATACAATAATAAATATTAATACCGAAGGTTCAAAATTTTGATACACATCAATTAAAATAATATATCAATATTTAAAACTTTGCCATCATAATCAAAACCCTAATTTGTGCCCCCGTATATGTAATATAATATTATTCGTCGTTTCGTGGGTGCTGTGGGGTGGCTATGATCAATTGTGAGGTTAACTGTACGTGAACTGTAATTCCACTGAGGGTATGGTATATACGCTGATTGGAGAAGTTGCATTAGGGTTTTCTGATATTTGTGTATGAAATTGTTTTAATGGTTGTTTTTTTTTTAAATGCTGAACTAGGGTTTGGGTAATTTTTAGGGGGTTTTTTGGGTAACTTTTTTAGGAAATTTGATTTTTATAAAACTCGAATTAGCATATATTTGGTCTAAAAAGGCCTAGGCTATTTTCATAGGTTTTTTTTTGGTTTTTTGGTCTTTTTATTTTAATTTCTAATTTTTTTTACAAAAAAACTTTATTCCTTTTTTCGATAAATATTAAAAAAAAAATGAAGTTAAAAAAAATTGGACTAAAATGTACGAGCCCACGGCAATGTGTGCATATATGCATGCTTAGGCGGTGCTTGACATTATTAAAATTAGTAATTTTTAAATTGTGATTTTTAATAAAAATTGAGAGTGTTTGATAAAACTTATAATTGAAATAAAAAAAATAATTTTAAATTGTAGTAAAAGTTAGGTATGTTTAGAAAAACTTGTGGTTTATAAATAAAATTAAAGGTAAATTATACTAATCTCTAATGAGATTTCGGTCAAATACAGTTAAACTCACACGTTTAGAATAATTATATTAGCACTCCTTGACGTTTAATTTTGTATTACACTTCAGTCTACACTGTTAGTCAACTAACGTTCAGTAAAATTAACGGTGAATGAAATTTTTTTTCATATTCCCGGTTCAAAACTATGGAAACATTTGCAAGAAAAAATTTGTGCTTTGTATTATTTTTTATCTAAATTTTTAATATATTTTTATAATTGGATCCGTTCATTACGTAGATTTTGTCGAATTTGTTATCTATAAAAAAATTTTTGTCGAGTTTGTTATTTATAAAAAAATTTAGAGTGATCCGAAACATGTAACTAAGTGATCGCATAATGTTAATTTATAAATAAATAAATAAATAAAATTTATAATTTTAAAAAAAATTATTAAATAAATATTATTTAATCATTTAGTTACAAGTATCAGATCAATTTAAATTTTTATATGAATAATAAATTCCACAAATTTTACATAATGAACGAATCTAATAATAAAAATATATTTAAAAATTAAATAAAAATTAATATTTCCCCAATTTCTTTCTCTCTTCCCCCAACCCCCAATCTCTCTCTCTCTCTCTCTCTCTCTCTCTCTCTCTTCCCCCAACC
>JAULJZ010125623.1:0-10057 GCA_032270985.1 Heliamphora pulchella
TATATATATAATTGTCTCACTGACACTAATATTCATTCTGATGCATATATATTTGTCCTCATTATCATTGAGAACATACATATCTTATGTTGCTAATATCATGTCTTTTCACTGTGGTTTTTAATTACAACTCATATTAGATAAATCTCTCAACTTTCTGATGAATTTTGGCATTTATTCTTTCATTGTCTTTCAATCATATGAAATTGATCGGTTTTGATATATAAATTTCACTTGTTCGAAGTAATAAATCATCTTTCATTCAACATGAAGAATCTAGGTTTCGAGTATCTATTGTTAATTGTCCTATATGTCATCCAACACTGATATCAAGCGATACATAGTCATATTATTAATACCGTCATTTACAACCCCAATATAAATATATTAATTGATGCACACAGATTGATCATTGAAATTTTTGTTCCGTTTTTGTGTATTGGTTCTTATTCATCTAAACCATAATACCTGTGCTTACAATCATTTAGGTTATTAATGCTTATCCATTGAAACACGAAAACCAACCGTTAGCTTAAAAGGCATCTTCGGTAAATTCCAAAAGGGAGGTGGTTTAAATCTTAGTTAGTTGGCACATATGTCTGTGTGTCTTATCAAATTAAGAGAATTCTTAAGAATCCCATATTAATTAAAGCTTATCTTTAACTAATAAGTAGGTTCATACCAAAACAACCATTTAGTCTTGGGCTGTGTAAGTAAAAATGGCAATTTTAAGCTATATTGTTTGTTTGTTTTTTTTAAAAAGCCAACTATTATTTTTTAAAAGAAAAAAAAATTTATACACATCTCAAACATAGTAATTTTTTTATATATAAAATAATTATAATACTCTCAATTAAAAGTCAACTTTGCTCTCAATAATAATAATTAAAAAAAAAGTCATACGTACCAATATAGTCCAAATACTATAACTTAAAAGCAAAAAGTAAGGACATAATATAAATTTTAACAAGAAACGAAAAAGAAAAAAGTTGCCCTAAATATATTATCCTAAATACTAACTTATTTTTTCTTTTTTTCTTTTTTTCTAAAAGAGCTAAACTACTTAAAAACTAAGCATTTTAAACATCACAAACAGGGGCTTAGTGCATGTGTCTAACTGTGCCCACATCACAAGCAGGGCTTAATGCATATATTATGTGATACACCATCCCATATCAATAGGAGATGCAAATTCTCTAAAATATAGAAATCGCCAACTCTACCCCCAGTCCCAATCTACGTTTTGGATTGTCGATCCTGCATAATACATCCAAAGGAAGAAAAGACAGCATTAAAGCCAGAATCAAATAATTGACTAACAAATGTAAGACTTAAAGATAACTGAAGAATAGTAGACGCTAGGGATTTATAATAAAGAGAATGTAGTAGAAGAATCGAGCCAGTAGAGAGAACTTGCATGGGGGAGTCATTTGCAATAGCAATGGTAATAGGGTCGAACGAGAATGATAATTAACAAGAAGAGGCAAGTCAAGAGTCAAATGATAAGAGGAACAAGAGTCAAATATCTATGTGGCAAGTAAGTTATCTTGGAGATAAGAACTGTGCAAACCTAACTCAGTTGTAGTCATAGTTGAGGCTTATAGCTGAATACCTTGGGTAGCTACCATGAAGGACTGAAGCTGCTCAAACATAGGCTGCATATAAGAGGACGGAGTGTGAAAGGAGGAAGGTGCTCTAAGAGCCCTTGGAAGGCAATGTAACTGTTGTGATAGTCGAGGTAATGGTTGAGTGAATGAGCTAGAAGAGGTGCGACCCTTGGGTTATAGAAGCTTTACACATGCATTCTTCCAATGTCCTTTATGATGGCAAAAGTGCACTCATTCATAGCAACACGAGGTTTGGACTTTCCTATATCCTAAATCAAATATGATGCTGAAGTGGGTGAGAAAGGTGGTGAATATAAACTGGAGAAGGCAGATGAGCAGCAAAGACCGAGTGCAAAGAAGAAGCAACGTGATCTACTTTGAGCCTGATTACCTCAGCTATAAGTTCATGGAGAACACTATCAACTGAGGGCAAAGGGGATGCATGTAATGACTCAAGTGGACTACTGACCCAATAACTTGAATAAGAAGCCTAACAACGCAACCCAAAATTCTTGAGCTAAGTTATTAGTAGTAACCTATAAATTTCTTTATATATCAGATTCAGTTTCTCTCACTCACCGATGTGAGATGGAGTATCACAATATCTCCCACTCAAATACGTGATGCCCCTCGTCACGTAACCTAAGTTTTTTCTCTACTTGGGATGTGGATAGCACAATATTAGAGGACACAGAGCTGACTATAAGCGTGCACAAAATATATAATCTCAGGGCCTCTACCCCTCTCCGGAGTCTCTATTCCTTTATCCACACAGCCACGGAATCCTACATAGGAACCATGATTGGCTTTGCTATTATTTGTAATGATCTTAGTGGACCACTGACCCAATAACTTGACTTAGGAGCCTAACAACGCGGTCTAAAGTATTTAATCCAAGTTATTAGTAGTAACTCATAAATTTATTTATATACCAAATTCAATTTCTCTCACTCACCGATGCGGGATGAGGTATCACAATACATGTAGGATAGCTCTACGGAGAGGCTCAAATTAATCTTGAATGGCAATAAGAAATTGAACTAGGCACTATTTTTCTCGGTATTTCACATAATTGTCAAGAAGCTGTAACTCAGGTGGTTTCATAAGGGCTAATTGGTCCCAATAATTTTTCATCTAATTGTAAAATATGTGAATAGATTTTTGATTTTGAGTTGCACGTTGAATGGACATCTCAAATTCATTTCGCTTAGCAAAATTCGATTCAAGATATATGATCCTCAAATAATCACAAACTCTCTTTATTGTGTAATATTTTGAGAAATTTATATCAATACTTGGTTGTACATAGTTGTGAAATCAAGTGAGAAGTTGTATATTTTTTATCCCATGTAGTCACTGCAAGTTCATAATTTGTTGCCTTGAGATCAAAAGACCGTGCAATTGTACCAGTAATATAACCCTACAAACCCTTGCCAACAATAACTTTCTTCATGACAGTCAACCAATATAAGTAGTTATCACTGTCAATCTGATGGATATAGCTTGAAGTTTATCCTCAGACGTGATTTAAATATAAAGATAACAAATAATCCAATGTGTGAATCTGTCAAAGTTGCAAAGTTGACTGATGGCGAAGGAAAAAGAGCGATCAGTGATGATACATCAAAGAAAACGAGAGGCTAAGGATGACCGATGGGGAAGAGGATGGCGGTGAAGGGCCTGGCTACAATGGCCTGACGGCGAATAAGGATGGCCAACAACAAGAGGAGAAAGGAGAGGATTAGCAATTTGTTGGAGAAGGCTGAAGATGATCACACAACTAGATGAGAAGACTGAAGATGCTGGTTTATTAGAGAAGGCCAAGGATGATTGAAACACTAAAAGAAGTCGGTGGCACTGGAGGGTGTTAGAAGTGAGGGGGGAAGACCAAAAGTGATTGGTAAGAAGGTAAGGCACTGGCGGCGAAAGGGGAAGAGGCAGCGATTGCAGTTAGGGTTTGCTAGGGTATGTGCTCTGATACCATGTAAGAATATTAGGAAAAGACAAAAAAAATTTAATTCTATGTATAATGCTCGGATAATACAAGACTAACGAGTGGTTTGTATAGGCCAACCATACTAATGTAAAGATTAAACTACCCACATTAAATAAAATAAATTATATTGTTATATTCCTCACACTATTTACTTACTTGCTATTTGTATCCCATCTTGTATATTTTTCCCATCTACGAAAAAGAAACCAAAGAGAAAATTAAGAGAGAGATAGTGAGCTTATCAATTTGCCAAAAGCATAACAGAACTAGATGATGGCTGTAGGATCTGACCGAAAACTGTCATGCTCATAATCTTCAGCACTACTTTTGTTAAAAAATGGCTGGAGATTTTCTTAACCCAATATCTTCATGCAGAGATTAACATCAATTTTAGGACAATGACTATATACGTCTCAACCTTACAAGTTATATATTTCCCATTTTCTATTTTCTTCATACTTAGTTATCTATTATGCCTTAAATTTTAGTTTATTACATGATTATAGTTTCTACTAATTTTGTTAACACTTATTTTTTAGGAAATTCATATTTGTGAAGATTTATTCTAACAATTCTTGGGATCATATGAAGTGAGAAAATATAGTTTGTTTTATAAATTTAGTAGTAAGAATTGTGAATGGGTGTCATAGAACTAAAGTATGAAGAAAAACGTATATTGATCTCTTACTACAATTTGGAACTTGCTAATACAAGAGCTACCACAAAGATATTTATACATTGATTCACCAATTTTCTTGCCTCCTAACTATAGCTATCTATTTCTACATCAACTAACATAACTAATTTTCTTTGACAATACTAATACTTATTTGGCTAATACCGCAGCTGCTTTTGTTGATGCAACTGCTGGTGATAATCATAATTACTCTCTCGTTGCATGTTAATGTAATATGCTTATCATCTCTCGTCAAGCTAGCGGGTGAGGATCTCACTAATTGTCGGTCTTTCAGATATAATAAATGAAAAATTGATGCTAATGGTTTTGTAAAAATGTTAGCTAATTGATTAGATGAAGAAACTTGCTGTATAAAGATTTGTTTGGAAGCCACCTTTTCTCTACCAAAATCAAAATCCGCTTCAATGTATTTTGTGCAAGCATGAAACACTAGAGTAGCCGCAAGAGACATGGAAGAAAGATTATCACACCAAAAGGTAGGAATACACGGTAGTATATGTAGATTAAACATAATCATATGTAACAAAGATAATTGAACTGTTGCTTGAGTAAGGGCCTTGTATTATGGATTAAGTCCCTACACTAAGAAGGGAGAAGAAAGAGTTGGTTGCATTCAAACCCACAACCAGTCAGTGGGAATAGAAGTCAATAGCCTAGCTTTCACCGATATTGATTATGCTGGGTCTAAAATTGATCGACGATTCACATATAGTTTTTGTACTTTCTACGGCTATCATTTCACATCATGAAAAAGTAAGAAGAAGACAATTGTCTCAAAATCTTTGGATAAGGCCAAGTATCGAACTATGATTCAGGGTACTTGTGAAATACTTGGGCTTTCAATCTTTTTTTGCTAAACTTAGATTTGAGAAAAAAATGATCATCTCAATTATTTTATGATAACAATTCTTCCATTATGCTTGCATCTGATTCAGTTCTTCATGAACGAACCAAGCATATAGAGGTTAACATTCACTTTATTTGAGAAAAAGTTCTAGCAGGCACTCTAATTCTCTCATTTGTCTCTTCATCTGATCGGACTTGGGATATAATCAATAAGTCTGTAGGACTATTTTTGCTCCAGTCATCAATTGTCAAACTGGGCTTGATTGACATATTTGCTCTAACTTGAGAGGGAGTATTGGAATCAAAATATTAGGAAATTATAATCTCATTAATTATTATTTGACTACTAGAATCAACACATTTAAAAATTAGAATTTTATTGATTGTGATTAGAATTACAAGTTATTTTCTTCATTTTTTGTAATTTTTTTTATAATATAAATAGATAGTTATACTTCTTTGAAGGTAAGCCGAAATTATATAATTCTTTTTTTTTTTTTTGTTTCAAGAAGTAGCTAGTCCAATCGAAAAAATAGTCTGAATGAATTTTTACAAAAATAAACATGAAATTATGGCATGCTTCAAAGTAATAATCCAATCTGATCTTGTTGTCTGCCACTCCAAACATGGCCATTATCCTATGATGTACCGCTTATTTGCAAATTTGATTTTTCTTACTCAAACAAAACATGTCAAGATTAATTTTCATTTTATTTGTGAAAAGATTTGCTTGAAAATAACCACAAGTTCGGTTCATTTCTTCTAAGGATTAAGTTGTGGATATTTTTACGAAGGAGCTACATTCACAATTCTTTTAGTTTTAACGAGACGAGACAAGCAGCAAATTCATTTCTTTGATTCTCTAGCTTGAAGGGGTTGTTCAGATAACCATTATTTGCATTTTAAATATTTAATATTAGATTCTATCTAATCTGTAAATGTTTCCATCTCATTATATAAGTACAATATCACTTAAAGCCAAAGGCATGATCGATAGAAAATTTTCCAATCAAAGATTGTTGCATTTTTTTTTTATATCTTAGGGTGCCCGAGGCAGTTTATACACACCTCGACTAATATCTAGGAAACCAATCCCAGTGTCTAATAGCAGATCCAATTAAAAAAGTTTCTTTATTTTCTTTTCATCACTACGTTTCCATCTAAAGTACATTTCGACTATTGCACGATTTGCATTCCATTAAATTTTAATTTTTTCCATAATTTTCTTCTTTCAGGGTGGGAGTTGTTTTGATTTTTGTTATATATACTACATCTCATGATTTATAGCTCCCTAAAGATGCACACCATCACTAATCATGGTTTACATGCTAAACTCTCTTTTATCTACAGAATGGAAAGGATTCTGGAAAAATATGACAGATACTCCTATGCAGAGAGGCAGCTTGCTACACCTAATTCTGAATTACAGGTATTTTACTTTGGGAATTTATATTCAGACTTTCCTTTTCTTCAAATGCACTCTAAGATTTGTCGTTAGTGTCTAAAACTACACATGACATGTTTTTTCAATATAATTAAGGTACCAACACTAAGCAGGTTAATTGAATCCCATACTTAGATTTTCTATTGTATTGATGTATATATATAAGTAACATAGGATAACATGTGATAAAGATACAAGATTTGAATTTGAGAATGGTTTAGGTTGGATTGTGATAGTTATTTAATTAATGTGCCCCCTCAAATTGAAGCTCTACTAGATGTGAGGGTCAGTTTATCTCGAAGAAATTGAAATTGGGATGTGGATTGTGAAGTTGTATGTGCAGTTGCAAGTGTGAGTATGGGGGGCATAAGCAAGGGCATATTCAAGAGTGCACCAGACCTCATAGGAAAAATATATTGAGTCCAACAACCAAAGGAAGCACATCTTCTGATAAAGAGGCAATTACTAGACTCATTAGCAATTGGTCTTGGGCAACCCAGGCGTCAAAGGCAGGATTAGAGACACAAAAAGTATCTTGATTGATGGTTGGAAGGGGGCACGGGTGAGAATTATCAACAAATTTGAGATGTTGGCCGCGGAGAAATGGGACTAATTGAGTTTTTCAATACAAAGAGTTAGTATTATTAAGCTTTAAAGAGAGAAAATGATGACCATTGTCGAGTGGAAAGGGCAAGAGGTGGAGTGATAAAGAACTTCCGGGTAGGGAAGGCAATGAAGTGGGAGATGTTAGGGAGGAGAAAGTGGTGAAAATTTATGGTTCTGATACCAAATTAAACTACCAAGCAAATTAATTGAATTTCATACTTGGATTTTCCATTATATTGACATCTATATATAAGTAGCATACGATAACATGTGATAAAGATACAAAATTTGAATTTGAGAATGGATTAGGTTGGATTGTGATATTTATCTAATAAATATACATTGAAATACAAAACTTAAGAGTGTATTTATAAAAAAGTAATAGTGGGAATACCATTTTTTATGCCCAAAAATTAATGAAAGAGACTAAGGTCTTTGAGAGCAAATTCCGAGTGAAACATAAAGATGATGTTGATGATGGATGAGGGGTGGTTGCTGGTGACCAGGATGTCATCCACATAAAACAAAAAATAAATTCAAGTTTCGCAACTCTGATAAATGAATAAGAAGGAATCAGATTTTAATGCCTAAAATCTACGTGACAGAAGAAACTCAGAAAGCCGAGTGAACCATGAACGAGGTGCTTGTTTGAGTCCATATAGTGATTTTCAAAGCTTGCACACATAGATAAGATGATTTGGTTCCATAAAATTGGGGGGGAGGGGTGTTGAGACATAAAGATCGTCTCAAATAGAAATTTATTTAAGAAATAATTATTAACATCAAGCTAATAAACTAGCCAACCAAGAGAGGTGGCAATAGCTAAAACTGTATGAACAGTTGTGGGTTTGACAACAGAATTAAAAGTTTCAAAATAGTCAACACCAAATTCTTGATAAAAGCCCTTAGCAACCATACGAGCCTTGAAGCGGTCAATACTATCACCGGGTTTGCGTTTAATGCGGTAAATCCATTTGCAACCAATAACATTATGGGCAGAGGTACGCGGAACAAGCGTCGAAGTGCCATTTTAGATGAGAGCATTGATCTCGGTTCACATAGCTTACCGCCAACATGGAAGCTTGGAAGCATTGGTATAGCAAGTGAGTTCTATGTGTTCCTCGGGTGAAGGAGAAGATGTTGAGGTGGTAAGATGGGCTTGAGGGGTTGAAGGTTTCATTGAACGAAGTCGCATGGGATAAGTATGTGTGGTAGGAGCAATAATGGTAGAAGAATTTGGTTGAGAGTAATTAAGGTCGACTACAAGTTGAATACCGGGGAAGGATGAGGAAAGGGAAAAATTCAAAGATAAAAAAGGTTGTTGGGATGATAAAGATTCAGTTGGAAGAGTCGATTGAGATGTGGAGATGGGGTCTCGAGAATGAAGCGATAAGGATGCATTCGAATTTGAAGTGGTTGCTTGTGGTAAGTGAGAGCCGAATCGGGGCAAGGAGGGAGAGGGATTGTTGTGCGGTGAGGTGGGAAAAGATAAGAAGCAATTAGAATTAGAAGGAGATGAAGTGGGCGGATGTGGTAGTGTGGTAAGAATGGGCACTAAATATAACTAAGTGCTAGTTGGGTTTGAGCGGTTGGAGTGGTCAGTGGGGATCTGATGTGATAGTGTGTATGTGGAACCACCGCGCATGAAATTTGATTGAATTGGGTCCTAGACAATGGAACAATCCCTAAAAAAGAGGGACCCATGAATGAAAAATTATGCTCGTCAAAGTGAACATGTCGAGCAAAATATACAGCCCATGTTACGATCAAGACACCAATATCCATGATGGGAGGATATAACCAAGAAAACACACGGTGCAGAACAAAAAGAAAATTTGTGACGATTGTAAGGACGAAGAAATGGGTAGCAAAGACAACCAAAAAGGCAAAGTGCCAATATTTTTGAGAGATTGAAGCATGAGCAAGTAAAGCAAAGCTAGTCTCAACAACATGGCGATTGCGGCGTTCAATTTTTCAATTTTGTTCATGAGTTTGAGGACATGAAAGAGGATGGATAATACCACACTGTTTGATTTTTCAGGTGGTAGAAACCCGAGTAGAACTCCGTAGTTAAGCGTGCTTGGGCGGGAGCAATGCAAGGATGGGTGACCCCCTGGGAAGAACAAAATCGTGAGGGCTTTTGCCTAAAGCGAATAATATCGTTGGCATGTGAAGGATCGAGGTGTTACAGCAAATGTAGTTGCATAATGCAAGTATGTGAAGGAAAGGCAAGTATAGACTTGAGAGTACAACAAATATCATGGGACGAAGTGAGGCCAACGACAAGGGGAAGAATTTTATTACACAAAGAGACAATTGCTAGCTAGGCTGAATTATAGCAATGTGACTGAGGAGTAGAGCATAGCAGCAATCCTAGCTTTCAAGGAGTAGCATTGGGAAATAGCATCAGGTTAAGAAGTAGTAACCTTGGTATTAGCTTTGTACTTGCAGCACTTTTCTTAATCCTTGTTATTACTTGGTTTATTTCTCCCCTTTGTCTTATGTCGATACCTTACCAACTTTGTGGTAGGAGGGTGTAATCTTTGCATATAATACCTTTTCTGAAGTAATATATTAGTTTTACCAACTTTGTGGCAAGAGGGGTGTAATCTTTGCATGTAATACCTTTTCTGGAGTAATATATTAATTTTTTTATGTTAAAAAAAAAGATGTAATTAAGAGACTCATCATTAATAATTGATCCTGAGCAACCCAAGCTTTAAGATCAGGATTTTCAGTGGTGGCATTGTTGTGGATAACAACAAGGGGACAGAGATAGGAGCCGTCAACATAGCTAATAGGGCGTTGACCTCGACGGTATGTGTTGGGCTGTGACTTGTATTATATTTGGTTCGTATTTT
>JAULJZ010125634.1:0-11071 GCA_032270985.1 Heliamphora pulchella
GGCAGCAACGGCGGCGTGACTGAGGGCCTGAGGCGAGCAGCGGCGACGCAAGGCCAGGCGAGCGGCGACGACGCGAGGCAGCGTGCGTGAAGCGAGCAGCGGCGGCGTGACTAAGAGCCTGAGTCGAACTGCGGCAATCAGGGACGCCTGAGGGACGGCGTTTGCTTCAATTGCTTGGAAAGCCAGAAACGGAAACCAGGCCCGATAATGGCCCGTTTGGATAAATGACTTATTTATTTATTGTAAAATAAGCAAAAACATAAATAAACAAGTGAGTTTGACCAACTTGGCTTTTAAATAATTTATTTATTTATTTATTTATTTACTTATTGGCTTAAATAAAAAAGTACGTTTGATTAAATCTCAGTTTATATTTTACTTATTTAGCTTGTTGGCTTATTTATTTATTGACTTATTTATTTATTAGCTTAAATCTGACTTATTTGGCAAATCAAATAAAGTTTCTTATTTGGCTTTAAATAAGCCACATAAAAAAATAAGTAATTTATCCAAACGGAGCCAATATAAAAACTAGGGTTGGCTGTAGGTAAAAATATAAAGTAATTATAATTTTAAAATTAAATAATTAAAAATATTTAGTAAATATTTTGTTAAAAGAGAGAGAATATGTGATTATAAATAGTTTTTGAGAGTCACCTACACATAATTGACTCATTGTTCACACTATATTTTATAAAAATAATGAATATGAAGAGTTTAAATTAATTGATAGTAATGTAAATTAAAATTTTTATTTTTTGTGTCAATTATCGTACAAATTTTTTTTATAACAAAATTCAAGTTACACATGCACCGCGTGTATTTCAACCGTTGATTTTGTGAAGAGAGAGAGAGAGAGAATATGTGATTACAAATAGTTTTTTAGAGATAAGTGAAAAAGATGATGGTCATTTAAAATTTTTAAAAAATTTGCATATTTTTAAAATGGGAACACTAAATGGGTGTTATAAGATAGTATAGATTAGTAGTTAGCACATGCATGTATAGGCAAATATAAAATAATTATAATTTTAAAATTAAATTATTAAAAGAAATTTAATAGATGTTTTGCAGAAAAAAAAAAGAGAGAAGGGCTTTAAAAAAAAAGCACAAAACTTTTTTTTTTTGCAAATTTCAATGGAACAATATTTGAAACATGCTTCAAAAAAGAGAAGGGCTTCAAAGCCAACTTCGCCTAAGTTTTTTTTTTTTTTGTTTTGTTTTGTACTTTTTATTGGAATGGCTAATATATTTTTATTTTTTATTTTTTATTTTTTATTTTTTAAGTTGTAATATTTGAGATATTTGTATAAATTTTTTTATTTTAAAAATAGAGTGAACACTTTTAATTGAGAATCTTACCGTCATTTTATTTAAAAAAAATTAGTGTTTGAAATGTAAGTAAGTGTTTTTTTTGAAAAAAGCTTAAACTTAGGCATTGTTTGGGATAATTTTTTGAGAAGCTGTTGGAAGCCTGGACAAAAAGCTACACCATTTGGGTTAGCTTAAATTCACATGCTCTCTGACATCTTACAACAAACCCACTACTTTTTCGGTAAATTACCGTCCTTACCCCTTACCAGACATTATTATCGTTGGTCCACGAAAGCTCACTTTCCCTTTTCTTGTTCCTCGCAGTCACTGTGTGCTTCTCTTCGTTGTGGTCTGCAAAGGTTGGATCTGAGACCAATGCCCCAAATCAGCGTAGATCCTTTCGGTATTGAACGTTGATGACGTCCTTTTCTTGAACAGCTTCCTGAATGCCAACTTGGTCCTCAGAAAACAAAACAACGTTAGGGGAAGAAAGGATAGCCTCACCTTGTTCATCTAGTATTCGTTTATTCTTAACATATATCACAGAGCTGTTAAGTCTGCTCAAGTGCTCGGTTACTTGAGACACAAAACCAAGAGTTTGATATGAATGGAAGTGGGTTCTCCTTTTAGATTTTTAGTGATGCCAATCAAAAGCAATGCAATTGTGTGTTCTCATTAGATGCTCTGTCCTATAAAATATGTTCTTTTCTTTCTTTTTGTTTAAAGTAACCCTTTAGAGCTTTGAAACAGATCTTTGAAATAGATTTTAACAGCCTGTCACTTTAAACCTGTTAGAATTATCACAAGGGTTGTATTGAATTGTTGATGGAGTTCACAACCCCCTTCAGTATTGAAGCTCTTTTCTCTTCAATCTACAAGAAACTTGTTCAGGCAATCAACTGTGTTAATAAATTTTACTTGATGACTGTAGAATAGATGGGACTATCATACATTTTTCGTTGTAAACCAATGTGGGACTGTTCGGCTGTCAGCTTTTGCTTGCTGATGGGAGGTTGATTCCAGCCCATAGTTGTTGTACATCAGGGAATATATTCCCCTAACAAATTTATTACTATACTTGCATATGGTTGTTGTCTTTTATGTTTTCAACAAATTTATTACTATACTTGCACATGCATTGCCAATTATGTTTGCAATGAATTTAATATACTTGCACATGCATTCCCAATTATGTTTTCAATGAACAGTCACAGATTTGACTTTGTCTGTCAAATGGACGACAAGTCGACATTGGTTGTTTCACCCTAATGTTTTATGTTATAACACTTATGGGTTTGCTGTTGTTTATTTTGTGTCTGCGATCACTTAAAAATGCATCCGGCAGCATTGAAGTTTCGATATAAGCCTCTTAAACATGCAGAGCTGATGCACAGAATCTTTCAAGTGTCAATAGTGACTGGTTCATAGCATTGGAATATAGGAGAGATGCCTACATCAACGGAACTCGACAAAGGAAGAGGCGACAGTGATGTGGTATTCAGCTCTGGCAATGATGGCCTTCCGTCTGAGCATGTTTTTGTGTTCCAACCTGTGGCAACACCTGATGTGGAAACCCAGCGGAGTAGTGGTCCAACACAGGAAGCAGGCACCGGCAGTGGCTCTCACAACAAGAAGCGTAAGCATGGTGCTGCATTGCAGATGCCAGATACAATGGAGAGTTTGTTGAAGTATATGAAGGAGAGGCACACCGATTTATGGGTTATGAGGGGTAGCAGCTCCGCGGGGGATGCATTGGAGAAGTTGCTCACGATGCCGTGAATCGTTCCTGGGGATGATCTCTACATGGTGGGGGTGCAAGTGATGGAGAATCCCGATTGGAGGGATGTGTTCATGGCTCTTCCTAACTATGAAATCCGCCTCAAGTACTTGTAAATGAAGCGAAGTGGCGGCATCTCTAGTTGGCCACAATAAGGTGCAAACCCTTGGTTCCGTTACCCTCCACCGATACTCTAGGCGACAGTGAGAATGAGAGTTTTCTCGTCTTTTCATTGCTACTTTTTAACGCATTTGAACAAAACTTTGTTGTTTTCAAATTTCTTTTCCAAAACGATTATATTCTTTTATGTTGGCATAGTTTCCTGAGTGCTTGTCATTCAGAAAAATCTGCTGTGTTGGAATTGGTAGTTTTTGAAAACAATGGTGTCTTTATTGGGTAATGCTTGCTTGTGGAACTACTTATTTGAACATAGTCCGTTATTGTAGTTGTTTTTTGGTTGCTAACATCTGTTTCATGGTTTTTTGAATTTTATATTCCCGTTGTGCAAATCCCAGTACATGTGTGGGGAACACACTGCTTGGCTCTTATATTTGTCAAATAATTCGTCAGTACTAGTCACACAATTAAAAGAGCAAAGGCCAAGACTCCTCATAACATGTCACTCCCGTTTGTTATTATTTTCAATTTGATTTGTTTCCTCAAAACTATTCACCCTTTTATCCATATTATCTCCTGGTTCAACATCATCAATAATTTTTAATTTTTAATTTTTTGTTTGGTTATGTTTTTGCATTTCACGTCACTTGCTCGGTGGTTCTCTCCAATGGTTGATTCATTAGTGTTCCCAAAATATTTCGTATTTCTAACTTTCACTCCAATTTATTTATTAATAAATGTAGTAAAAAATAAAAAATAACAACCCAACATTTTTTTTTCCATTTCTCATACTTTGTAGAAAAAATTATTTTCAACTATCTGACAACCTAGTTGGAAGCTCAAATACATTTTATTAATTTCCATCATCAGGAACAATGAACAATAATTGGAGTGTAAGTGATTGCTCCAATCCATGCCCCGATGACGACAACGACGATGTATTAGACATGGCTATAGATGAAGCTGCAAAAGACAACGATAAGGAAGAGAGTATATTGCTCATTGGTGCTTATTGCATGGCATCAGAATACCAATGACAAACTATAGAAAAAGTGTCGATGCACACGTCGGAATTTACGGGTTCTAGGTGAGTGTCTGAATTGTTGGGGGACACGACGAATACTTTGAATGGGTCTTGGCGATGTCAAAATCTGTATTCTTGAAGCTATGTAATATTTTAGCTACAAATCACGAATTGGTGCCAAAACGTGCTGACTCCATGCAAGTGGAAAAACGGTTAGTCATATTTATCTAAGTGTTGAAAGGATTTGACAATCGAGACATTTAAGAAAGATTTCAACACTCGAGTGAGACAAGCGTGTCCTTAAGGCCAGTATCATTTGCCGCAATAGAAATACGCCCACAAAGAGATCAAATAGACCCCCACCCTATATTGACTAGTCGAATAATGTACTGTTCTTTTATCATAAGAGTTTATCCTCCTTTTTACATTTTTTCATTTACTTATAACGGATATATATACAAGTTATATATGTATATATAACATTTTTAGGACAACCTATTTGCAGGCAAAACAAAATCATGAGATAAAATAATAGAATATATATAAATGTTGAAGCAGTCATTCTAATACTTTTAGTTCTTAGATAAATTTAGTGTATCTGTTACATTTAAAGTATCTGTTAAATTAATTTATCAGCTAAATTATTTTAACAAATGTATCTGTTGAAGCGGTCATTATATACATTTTAGTTTTTAGGAAAATTTATAGTATATGTTAAATTTATTAGATAAAATAATTTAATATCTATAAATGTTGAAACGATCATCATATAAATTTTAGTTTGTAGATAAAGTCAAAATATCTGTTAAATTTATCAGATAAAATAATTTAATTAATATAATTGTTGAAGCGGTCATCATATAATTAGTTTTCAAATAAATTTATATGCTAAATTTATCATAATAAAAAATTTAATAAATATATATGTTGAAGCCGTTATCCAATAACTTTTAGTTTTCAAATAAATTTTAAGTATTTGTTAAATCTATCAATTTTTGTTTCATATGACACAAAACTATTGCTTATCAATTTGTACCAAAAATTGTAGCGGTTATCATATGTAAATGTTGATTTATTGTTTTGCATATGTACATGTAGGATTGTATTGATGCTACAGACGGGACACATGTCCCAGCTCTTCTCCTAGCAAAAGATGCAACACCATTCTATGGGCGAAAGGATTTTCACACACAGAACATTATGTCTGTATGTGATTTTGACCTCTACTTCATGTTCGTTTCATGCGGGTGAGAAGGGTCAATGCACGATGCAGAGTTTTTAAGATGGTAAACGAAAAATCCAAGATCACAATTTTCACATCAAATGGAAGGTAAATATTATCTTGCTGATGCTGACTATCTTAATAAGAAAGGATATCTAACCCCGTACAGGGGAGATAGGTACCATCCAGAAGACTTTCGACGTGGTCGTGAACCTAGTAATAAGTACGAGTATTTTAATCGGGTATACTCATCACTACAGAGTTGCATTCAACAAACTTTTGGCATTTGGAAAAAACGTTGAGATTTTTTATATAACATGTTGGAGGTATTATCCACAATACAGAAGCAAATAGTGGTCGCATCTATGGCATTACATAACTTCGCATCTATGGCATTACATAACTTCATCTGTCGAAACGCAGACGTAGGTGTTAATGCTATCGATGATTCATCAGAGACGGTTGTACATAATGACCTCCCTAATGTACTGGAACTTGTTCCCATTCAAAAAAATTTAATGGTTGGCGACTCCGATCAAAAGATAAGCGATGTGCACAATTACATTAGACATAGGCTACAAATAAATTGCGAATGACTGGGTCGTGAATGAACCAATGATCATATGAACGACAAGTCCGCAAGATTCCAACCGCGAAGAAAATGTTCAAGTATCATGGCAAAGCTAGGATTTGGTCAATGTAAAATAATGATTTGTTTCGATTTTTTTTTCCACTCTGTGAATAGTACATGCATTTGGCTGCAACTGTTTCATCTGTCTTGTGTGCACAGTAGCATGTAATATTACCGTTTGTGGGGATGTGCCGTGTTCAAGATTCCAAAGGAGCTGTAATAATGACAACCTCACATGGTTGTTGTCTTCCTCTTTAGTTCATATCAGGGGTGTCCAATAGACCCGAAAAATATTATTTTACATTATGTCAAGTAATAGGTTGGATCTTGAGTCTTAAAAATATTAAACGAATGTAGTTGGTTCAATTATGTCAAGTAATGGGTTGGATCAATTATGTCAAGTAATGGGTTGGATCTTGAGTCTTAAAAATATTAAACTAATGTAGTTGGTTTGGTTCTCGGATTAGGAGTTTTTTAAACCGACCAAACCCAAGACCCAAAAGACAATATATAAATCACATAAAATTATTATTTATATTATTTGTGCTATTAGTTATAGTTAAAAATGTGTAAATTAAAAATAAGAGGAGTGAAATTTAAGCTGCTCATGTTGGGATTTTATACAAAAAAATTAAACCGTTCATAAAATAAGGCATATATTATTACTATAGAATATTTTATTAAGAAAAATATTTAATTTAATTGAACAGCGATTCTAACTCGAACCAATCCGAGTTTATTTGGGTTGGTTCTCAAACATAGATGTTCGGTTCTAGGTTAAGTCTCAAACCAACCCAGACTAACTAATGCTCGCCCCTAGTTCACATGGAAAAAGCAAGCGTCGTATATGTCAAACGGAAACATCAATCAAATCATGTTTTTTTTTTCTTTCTTTAACACTAAAAAAAGCAAAAAAGTTAATTATTCCAAAACACTATAACTTTTTTTACTACATATTTTTTCTAAAAAAACTACATTATAAAAAAGCCAAATTTTTCAGCTATCCCAAACACAATGACATTTTTAGAAATGTCAAACACAATTAAAAAGTTTTTGTGCAAAGAAGCCATTTTTTAAAGATGCCAAAGAGAGCCAAGGCTAACTATGCACTGTGATTAAGAGTGTTTATGAGTTGGGTTGGGTTGGTTTGGATTGGGTTAGTTTTTAATTCATCACCCGATCACATGTATTCGATTTTTAATTTTGTTACTTGCAACCGATCATTGAGTTCGGCGGGCTTGAACCCATGAATTTGAGGGGTTCATGGATAGGTGTGGTTTGATTTGGCGATTTAAACTTATTTAATTTGGACTTATTTTGTTGAGCTCGTTCTAATTATTTGCCAATTATATTTTTTTAATTATAAAAATTTATTTTTAATAAATTTAAAATTCAAAAGATCGTGAATTTATTAATTAAGCTGTACATGGATCCAAATTATATTGTTTTTATGCAAAAATATTAAAGAAATAAGCAAATTAATTTTATAAAAAAATTAAAATTTATAAAATTAAATATTTGTTGGTCTAGTTGAGTTTGGCAGGTGGCTATATTTATGACCCGTAATCTGACCTTACTCGAGAAAAAAGTTTGCGAGAACCTGTTATCTGATCACACAATAAACAAAACCAACTATTGTTATGTTGGTCGGATTGAATTAGATTGTATAAAAACCCCATAGGTAGTCTTTCATGCACACTAGACCGGTTACAGGGCGGCTGAGGGATGTGAACCGTCCCTTTTCCGGTTCGAATGAAAACGCTCAAAATTACAAACATGGCTGTGATTGTGGAGCGATAGTTCCTGTTATCTAGAGGTCTCCAAGAATTCAAAGATCGCTTGCACCATCTGAATTCTCGAGAATTTTCCTGGAAAATGACCATTATTTCCCAGACAATTATGGGACTAAGCTTGCCAATGCCCTCTCGTTCTCCATCTATCTCTACCAATACTCTCTGTACTGTGGAAAAATCTCTCAAGACATCATTTTTCAATGGCGGAGGTACGTCTCTTATTCTTACTTCACTATATGGAGTGTTGGGTATCTCCTAGTTTTTTCCTAGCTTTGAATTCACCGCCGTTTGGTCGCTGAGAAAGTGGACGAAAAGAAAGGACCAATAGTTTGGCTTTTGATTGTCTGGGTTATCCAGTGAACTTGTTTGGAGGGCTCAAATATTGAAAATTCTTATATTCAGAGATGAGAAATGCTAAGTACCCATAAACCAAACACATAATTTTAGTATTTTACTATGTAGTGTGGGCTACACATCAAGTAAATCTGAACCATTCATTTTGAATTGTGTGTAAAATTGTGGGTAAGTTTTATGGGTATTTAGAACTGCTTCACTTTATTTTATCACCAACCAAACTATGAATTTTAGAATTTCTCAGCAATATTTAGACATTTTTTACTATAAGTCTGTTGAAATTTGTTTTGTTACTGTTAGTAACATGAATGAGAAATTGGGTTTCTTGGGGTTGGGTTAGCAGTTATGTGGGTAGTTGAACTGTTGAAGTTGTTTGATTCTTGTATTGTGGCAACCTGCCTTTCTGGTGTCTTTATTAATGAAATGATCTCTCGCTCGAATTATTGTGGACACTAAGGCACTGTTTGATTGATCGGATTAATAATGAGAGGATATATAATCGTACATGATAAGTAATTGTGAAGCGTGTTTGAGTATAAAAATAATATGAACTATATAAATGTTAGGGTACCCTCACCTTAATAGCTAACTTTTAGGGTTGAATTCTATTTAAGACACTGTAACATCGTATAAAAGCGGAGTACCATGGATGGGTAGGCTATGTGTCCCTGACTTGCATGTGATAGGTGTTGCTGAGTGAGCATGCTGTGAGTGAAGGAAGGTGTGAAGCAAAATCTTACATCGCCTGAGTACAAAAATAATCTGTAATATATAAACGTGGGGGCACCTGCTATTTAGGTGGGGTGCCCTCACGCATATATATTGCACATTATTTTTGTACTCAAGCGATTCACAACCTTTCTCATGCGCAACGCGCTCACTTAGCAGCACTTGCCGCTTGCGAAAAATGAACAATTAACCATAAACAACGAAAAACATTCATTTTATAAAACCAACAAAATGCTTTTATAAAACAAACAAAATGCAACTGTTCATGTACCTTTCGATGTCAAATGAAGGCCAGGAACATGCATCCTACCCATGTCTAGGTACATTGGCTCTGATACCATGTCACACGGTCTTGAGTAGAACCCAACCCCAAAAGTTAGCTATTGAGGTGAGAGTATGCTACGCTTATATATTGCACATTACTTTTGTATTTAGGAGATGCGGGACTTTGCTTTGCAGTAATCCATTAAACTAGTAGTGAAGGAATTACTATTCATATTTTCTTCTAAGTATTGTATATTTTACATTTGGTGAGATTAGTTAATTAATGGATACATAATTCTTCCACCACTTGTTGCATTCAAACAAGAAAAATAAAATTTTGTGGGATATGTAATCCAATCCCACTCTTAATCTGATCCTACATTTAATCCGATCAATCAAACACGCCTTTAATTCTGTAGTTAGAACTGATGGAAGCTAATATGGTGTACAGTTGTTTGTAATAGAGCCCTGTATTGCTCGTGTGGTTGTACGGCTGAATGGGTCAGTTTTACCTCAGACATTGCTCCTTTTGGCATTTTGTTTGTTCTTCTAAAGCAACTGGCAAGACAAGGATGCCATTTCACTTTTGCTATCATGCATTCTCTTCTAAATTGGCCTCTATGTAATTGTGCTTATATTCATCAAGTTCTTTCGCTTTTCTAATTTTCCACTTGCCTATTCCAAAGCCACACTGCTTGTTCTTACCATTGTGCATTGCGCATTCTCCCCCTCTTGTGTATTTGATGGGGATGAAGTCATAGCAGCCAAAAGTGACACTTTTGGCTCTTCGTGCCACCCCCTAGGAGTGCTTGTAGGGTGGGGAGGAGGCATTATGATGGCATTGAACCTTTCTATTGCGCAATGCATTTTTTCTTCTTCTTCATGATACTATTGTTGCCTGTTAGAAAACCTTCATGTGCTCTGAATATGGTATGGGGCAAGGAACATTAAATTCTTTTTTCAGATGTTAGGACGTGTTTAACATGATTTTTAATGCGAAATGAGTTTTCTCTTTAAATAGCATAGAGGGATTGTTGCAATACATGATGTAAAAATGCAGTACCGTCTATTCAATTTCAGTAGCCTGTTGGTAGTTTATATTAGAGCGTAGCCTACTTATTTGTTACACCTGTTGCTCTCAGAGTTTCCTCTTCTCTTCTTGTTTTGAGTTCGATATAGTTTAGGAACTTCAAGGGAAAAAAGGACTGGACTTAGAAAATAAAAATCAGGGGAAGAAATTGGAAAAATGAATTTCTTAATCACTCAACTAGTTTCTGGTGAAAAAAATAGTGGGTCTCCGCTCATACAACATCAATTTTTTTTATTACCATGACAATAGTTTTGGCATTGTAACAGTTTGAATGCAGCCATGATGGTGCATCTTGTTTCATTGATATTGGGTTACTCATTGGTGCTATGAAGGCAACTGGAGGCAGTCTTTCCATTAGCAGACATTCTGAACCTTAGTGACTTATGCTCTTTCCTTTTTTGGCATTTTCTGCTTGAAGTTGGGTATGAAGTAATGGGTTATGGGTCTTGTGGCAGTTAGAGGATATGATTATCTTCAACTTAACTAAGGGTTTGTCTTTTAATAGGCCAACTAGAGAAAAGGGATTCATCATCCATGTAACTGACCGCAGGTAATTGAGCTTAAGGCTTATTGAGTTGAGCTGCAGTTGCTGTAGATGAAGGTGGGCAGAGATGCGGGCAGGGGCGGATTGAGGGGTAGGCGGGTGGGAGCCGCGGTCCCCTCAATTCTTTTAAGATTTAATGTATATAATTTTATGTATAAACAGGTTTTTCATGAGTCCCCACGCCCCCACCCCACCCCCCCACCCCCTCCCCC
>JAULJZ010125645.1:0-11071 GCA_032270985.1 Heliamphora pulchella
TGAACCCATAAACTAAGTGGTTGGTGGGTGCTTAGGGCCCTCGGGTTGTGAACCTAAACTAAGTCGGTTGACTCCATGAATGGCGTTGTTTACGTTATCGTGACTCCGTATAGAACTTGTCATTACCGAGTAGGTCTTAAATGGTGACTAGAGTAATGGACAAGAGTCTATAGTTGTTACCTTTGTCTGTGTGGCAGAGTTGGTACATAGGATTATATTTTTTCTCTTCCTCCCCAGCTGTGTGACCCGAGTGGAGAATACTGCGTTTTTACTGCTTTTCCTTAACTGTGGCATGATATCTGTCAGGATGATATGCATAGTTTCAAGGATAAAAAACAGTTATTTTTTTAGAGAAAAACCTTTTAGCTCCTGTGGTTGAGCTTATGTGGTTATGATTGCATAGCCAGTTTTACAATTTTATGTAGTCAGTTTCTATTGGACTTCGGCTCACGGTGTGAAATTTTGCTGTAAAATCATTTTCAGGTAAGCATGTGGAGTTGACCTAGATGCAGTGGTGATGGAAGACTTGCTATAGTGTTTCCTATTTTTGTGACATATAGTTTACATGTGATGCTTGTTTCAGAAGGCGAGTTTTGTATGCCTTGAGGCGATATACTTATTCATGTATGAGAATGCATGTTTACTGGCTGAGGCCACTAGGGGAAGGGAGATGTACCTGAGCCGAGGGCGACGGTCGCGATGCGTGAGTTTCGCTATCTGGACCCTCCTACCTTTTCTGGGTATACCAACCCTACGGTAGCCACTGAATGGCTGGAGTTGGTTACCAGGATCTTGGACACGCTTCAGATAGAGGAGGTTGATTTGAGGGTCACTTTTACTGCCTTCCAGCTGAGAGGGAGTGGTCACATGTGGTGGAAGTTTGCCAAGACCACAGTTGGGGGCACTTGGGAGGCATTTACCAAGGTATTTCTAGAGAAATACTTTCCGGCGACATTGAGAGATCGCTACAGAGAGGACTTCCTTTTTCTGATGCAGAGGACGATGACTGTGATTGAGTATGAGGCTAAGTTCACTAACCTATCTCGGTTTGCACATGAGATCGTACCTACAGATGAGTTTCGTGCGAAGAGGTTCGAGAGGGGTTGGAGGCCTGTTATTCAAGACAGAGTGGCGGCATTCAGGATGCAGGTCTTTATAGAGTTGGTGGAGACTGCCATGAAGGTGGAAGACACTCTGAACGAGACGCGTAGAGATAGAGACAGTAGGGGTCTTTGGGTCAAGTGAGCAATATAGGAGATTCATAACGTTAGTATTTTTTTGTATCTCCCTAATATCAGTTTCAGTCCATTCAACTTCTGGTTTAATGACAGTAGCCCATTCAACAGTTTTGGTGGTTCTTTTGGGTCCACTTATGATAACCCGCGAAAGATCGTAGTTTACGGTTTGAACGTAGATTCTCATTTTAGTCTTCCAATAATTGTAATTTATTTCATTGAATAAGGGAGGTCTATTGGTCGACTGACATTTGGATTGGATAGGTCCAATACTAGTGATTGCCATATAAACTTTTAGACTGTTAAGTCAAAAACAAGAGCACAAGCTCTGATACCAATTGCTAGTTCTAGGTAACCCAAGAAGGGAGGGTAAATTGGGTTTTAAAAACTAAATAACAATTTTAAAAACTTTTTCAAAAACCTTTTAATAAAACAAATAAATATAGCAATTTAATGAAAGATTGAAGTAATGCAAATATTAAAGAGGTTATGGATAGAGAAATTGAACCTGACACTAAAGATTTATAGTGGTTCGGCTTCTTCCAAGCCTACGTCCACTCTTTAAGTTCTCCCTCGAATATTTTCACTATCTAGAATACTCCACGGGCACATTCCAAACCTTTACAACTTCAAAACTTTGCTTAAGTGAACCAAATATGTACGGGTACATTCACAAGTCTAAAACAGTTTCAAGAAGATCCTATAAAAATAAGCTCCTATTTTTTTTAATCTCTTTTGAACTCTTTTTTTATGAGATTTACTCACTCACTCAAAGGATAAATGATGACTCATACTTGATTACAATAAATAAAGTGTATAAATGAGAAACACTTACTTTCTTTACAGAAATAATTTATAATAAATGAGAAGGTAAAGAGAGATGAGAAACAAGAGCTGGAGATTCAACAATAAATGAGGGCTTGAGAATTCTGAGTTTGATTCAAGCAATAGAATAGTAAATGTATGTCTCCAGTTAGAGTAAATGTCAAGAAGTTACTCCTTATATAAGCTCTTGTGCATTCATAACCGTTGAAAGTAGGTGGGAGCAATAAATGCCAAAAATCCAACCGTTGAGGTCTGCCGCGAATTTGAATTTCTGTCGTCGGTGTTGACACAAAGACTTTTGGTGTCGACACAAATTGTCTGGGCAGAATCCCTTAAATGGTTGGGTTGACACAAATTTGCTGAGGGGTCGACATAATTTCTGCACTCTACCTTACCAATATCATGGTGTCGACACATTTGAATCTGGTATCGACTCGTTTGAAATGTCAGCATCCGGATGAGGCACTTTGTGTCAACTCATGTCTTATTTGGTGTCGACACTAAATTCTGCGAGAAGCCTCGGTATATTTGTGTCGACACTTGAGGTCTTTGGTGTCGACACCACAAATTCTTCAAGCAGCCTCGGGACTTTTGTGTTGACTCATCTTCAATAGGTGTCGATATCTCAAATGCTGCAGGTGGCATCGGTTCTTTTGTGTCAACACGTTTTTCATTTGTGTCGACTTAAAATTTCGGATACCAAAAGTGAGAAAGACTTTTGTGTCGACACAAAACTTATTTGTGTCGACTCATTTTGAGTCTTGAGAGCTACGACTCTTTTGTGTTAACACAAAACTTGTTTGTGTCGACATTAACTTTGATACCTGAAAGTAACTTAATAAAACTGTTAGAGTGTCAAACCATTTGTTCAAATGGATCGACACACTTAATGCGATTCAAGTATACTTTGCCTTAAGAGTGTTTGACTTATTTTTCAATTGAATTTAACACAAAATATTCTCATACAATAATACTTAAGTATTTTAATTCTTTTGAGAGATAAATCATTTCTTTTTGGTTAAAGTGTCAAGTCATTTGTTCAAAATGAGTTAACACTTTCATTTTGAAAATATAAAGATATTATTTTTTTAAAGTCATTTATTCTTAGAAAATTAATTATAAAAATTATCAAAATCAAAATAAAAAGCCCTTGGGCTAACAAGATGGTTGTGTAAGTAAAGCTTTGAGAGTGGACATATTTTGAAGAATCATGGGGTGAGTTCATTGAGAACAAAGTTAAGTGGCAAGGATTAGAAAAGGGATAGGAGGGATTAGCCAAATGGGTAGGCTGCAGAATTCGTAGGGTGGCAATCGAGTGTGGAGAGAGAGAAAATGATAAGGGAAGCATGAGGGAGTTTAAAAGTGAATTTGAATTTTCAGGATCAGGTGGCTGATTTGGTGAGAGAGAAACCAAAAAATTAGGATTCGACTGTTTCAATTGATTCGACTGATTCGGTGGTGAAGAGAATTTGTGAAGTCAAAAGGAAGTACAAGGAACAACCAAACGAGACAGAGAATTGGGCGGTGGACCTAGTAACGAAAAACTAATAAAAGCAAAAGATGTTGGATCAAGCGCTTACCATCTCACCAAAACCCGTACGTAGTGGTGAAGGCACAACTTTATTTCCTTAATGGGTACATCACCAAGCATCACAAGTCGACTGTAACTCGACCCAAATTCGGACCTTTGTTATGGCAAGATGCTGGCCCAAACTCGGGCCAACAAAAGAAAATTCATCCAAACGGACATGACAAGCAACGTAAATACGGTCCATAAAAGGGTTTAAACAACGATAACTCAGATGAAAAAGACTGCAGCTGAGAAAAAGACAACGAGCATAGCGAAAAGAAATTGCGATTCTTGTAAGGGCGCAAATACGGGTAACAAAGACAACCAAACACCTTTAAAAATTTATGACTTGGAGGTTGACGAAACAAAAGTTCGAGGGGAGAAACATTATTTGAGACCTAAGAGGGTAATTGATTAGTTAGATAAACAATCGTTTCAAAGGCAAAATGCAATAATTTATGAGGAACGGAACCATGAGCAAGAAGATCGAGGCCAGTTTCAACAATGTGACGATGGAGGCATTCAATTGATCCACTTTATTCATAAGTGTGAGGACAAGATAAATGATGGAAAATGCCTAATTTGCGAAAATAAGGGGAAAGGGTGCGAAATTCACCACCCCAATCTGTTTGAACGATTTTTATTTTTGTAGAAAATTGACAATCAACTAATGCTTGAAATTGAAAAAAAAATAGAAAAGACGTCGGATTTATTATGCATGGGAAAGTACCAAATGAACGTGGAATAATCATTTAAAAAAATTACGAAGTACTTATGGCTATTATTGGAAAGAATTGGGGAAGGGCCCTATACATCTCTAAAAATTAATTCCAAATGAGCTACACTTTTATTTTGTGAATTAGACAAAGCAAGTTTAGAAGATTTTTCTAATTGGCAACCATGACAAAGAGTGCTAGTACACAATTTATTTGATAACACAAGAAAATCACGAGAATTCAACATTTGATGAAGAACACGATTAGGAAGATGACCAAGAAGACGGTGCCAATAATCAAGAGAAACATGTTCAAAGAAAAGAGCCACCAGAGATGAGGATGAAGATAAGGGCACAACTGATAAGAAAAAGAGCTTGTAAAGGCTGCCTTCATTCTGTCCTTGGAGAAGCATTTTCTTTGATAGTTGCTCCTTAACAAAAAAAAATGAGGTAAGCGAAATTCAAAGAATATATGATTGTCTTTGGTGAGCTGATGATTGAAAGTAAGAATTTAGTAAAAGAAGGGACATAAAGAACATTTGAAAGATTAAAATAAGAGATAGGAGTTTTAAGAACAGATGAACCAACATTAGAAATGGGTATATCATGACCATTACTAACGTGCAGTTGAGAGTGATTAGTAAAGTCTTCAACATGAGAGAGAGAGAGAGAGAGAGAGCCAAGATCTGGAGTAAAATGATGAATTGCTTGTGTTAGGAAACCAATCCAAAGTGAATGCAGAAGAGGCACCATGAGTAGTATAATATGCACCAGGGTGAACATTGCGATTAAAACAGCGATAACATTGATTGGCAGTGTGATTCAAAAGGTCGCAAACTTGACAACGAGTGTGGTGGTTAGAGGAAGGAAGAGGAAGAAGGTTGACATAAAAGCTAGAGTTAGGAGAAGAGCCATGACTTACGACGACCACGACCATGGCCACGATGAAAAGAGCTATGACCTCGACCACGGTTGGTGTGAGTAAGATGAGCCTGCGGTGAGTCAGAAGAAGAAGAAATATAAAGCAGGGACGAAAAAGTATTATTGTGCAAAAATTTATGACTGAGCAATAAACTGTGGATTTCAAAAAAAGAGATAGAATTCGAACGGGATGCCAATATAGTGACCAAGCCCTTGAAGTCATGCTTGAGGCCTTTGAACACATATAGATTGAACTCGGTAAAAGAGAGCGGTTTGGCTGCAGCAGCAAGTCCATCGGCTAAGGACTTGACTTCATATAGAAATGTAGTCACATGACGATCTTGTTGTCATAGCATTTGGAGACTTCAATGAAGATGGAGTGGACGGGTTTGAGAGAGATGCAAGAGCTCATTTAAGAGTATCCCAGATCTCACGAAAGTATTGGCGCCAACAACAAGAGGGAGGCCATCTTCAGAGAGAAGAAATTAAAAGACCGTGATTAATTGATCTTATTGGATCCAACTGGAATTAGCAAGATCAGTGAGGAGAACCATCAACATAGCCGATGAGGTTTTGACCACGGAGGTAAGGAAAACGTTGACCACGGAGGTAAGGAAAACGCTGAGTTTTTCAGTAAATAAATTTTTTTGTGGTTAATTTCAAAGAGATAAAATGATGGGCATTCTTAAGGGAGATTGGTGGAGTAGGAAATAGATCCAAGGAAGAAGTAGTATTAGAGGGAAAAGAATGAACATGGAATGCCATGACTTTGATACCAACTTAAATTTACTAGAGTAATATTTGATAGAAAATCTATTCTCACACCTGTAAGCTATGAGAGAGTGTTATATTTATAATAATAGTTGATACAAGTGATCCTAATAAGATAAACATGGATTTGAAATTTACATGATTCGGGTGATTGATCAGTGTGTAAAGGCGCCGATTTAATCTGTCGAATTGCATTGGCATTTATTAATATATTTTATTAGTATTTTTGTGTTAGCATCAAATGTGAAAAAATGGTGGAGAACCGAGCTTAAAATGGGTCAAAAACTGTCAAAGGTCAATAATTCTAATGTGAAAGCGAAACGGTCAAAACAACATTGTTTCAGTTACATCTTAGGGCCCTAAAACCCGACACCATGAGATCCAAGAGTGATAATTGATACATATAGTTCAACGTGCAAGGAATTTGACAAAAAAATTTAACGGTAAAGAAAATAATATTTCAAAAGAAGTTTGGTAAAAACATATGCAAAAAATGTGTAAAGAAAAATGACATACCCTCACCATTTTGGTCATAAATTTTTTTACAAAAATAATTTTGAATTAAGAGTAGAACCATTGAAAAGTAGACTTTCAGAGCTTTAATTTAGACATAAGAATGACTCTATTCGGAGTTCGAATGAAAGAGTTAGGCTCAATTGAAGTCGGAACAACAAAGCAAACATGATTTTGCAAAAATCTGTTAAGATGAACATACTGTCCAAATAGAAATCAAATAGAAAAAAATTGGTCCGAACAAAAATAAGAGCGTTAGGACAAAATCAAGGCAGAGAGAATTCCATATGGATAGAAATAAGAGCGCCCAGATAGACAGGGCAGCAGAGTCTTACTTGGAAACTACAATCTAAGGGGCGTGGATGAGCTTATATATATAGGTGGCGTGGAATGACTTTAAATCCAATATGAGATTGATCTAAAAACCTTCTAGAGGCAAGTGCGAAAGCTCAGGAAGTGTCAGAAAGTTGAAGACAGAGGCCCGAGAATCCAACCTTCTTCAATTCTTCGTGGATTTGAGCCGCAACATGAACGGCTAAACTTCTTCTTCATAGGAGATGATGAATCCCTAGTTGGTTTTTTAGGATTAGTTTATATTTTTATTTCTTTTTAATTTGAATTCAATTCGTTGTATGATTTTAAGACGTTAACTTCTGATTAATGAGTTTTTTATTTGATTATCTAGTTTCATTTTTACTTTCTGTGATTGTAATAATGAGATCATGCAACTATTATCTATTCTTGTTTCTATCTGAACATAAAATATTCTATGTTTTGATAGGACGGGTCGTGCTCCGGATGATCTGTGCCATAATTTTAGATAGGATACGCTAGGTTTGAATTTGCTCTTATTTTTTTGATAATCTGTGTCAGTCTTATAGTCGTGACCGAATTGAGTTGAATCGATTAGATGAAATAGAATCTAAGTGAAACTAAAATATTGGTTAAGGTGAATTCAAAATTTTAGAAAATCTTTCTGTCCTCTTAATCAAATCTTTTATTTTAAGTTTATTTAATTTTGGTACCAGTAGGATAATAAATAAAAACAAATTCTTTTTGGAAAGAAAAATCAGATTGGAGTTTTAATTACAAAATTGTGATTTCGTCTCTTTTAATCAATGAAGTACGATACTCGGACTTGACTGTTATTTACCAAATAGTTGTTAATTTAAGTTTTTAAATATTAAATTTGGCACGTTATGACAATGAACCAGTGATAAATAATATTATCCTAACAAGTAATTATTGAATGATTTTAAAATATTAAGTGTTGTTATTTAGATAATATTTCGAAAATAAAAAATAAAAAATAAAAAATAATTTAATTAGTGTGTACTAAAATTTTCTTCTTTATCGAAAACATCTGGTTAGCAATGTTAATTGTCTGGTGGTAATTACAAAAAAATCAATATTCTTTTGTAAATAATTTTAAAAATTTTAGTTTATAGTTCCACAAAAAATTTTAAAATATTTCAAATTCATTATTTATAGTCTTTTGCTTGTAACTTTTGATTCTAAAATATCAACAAACACAAATTTATTATTAGTTAGATCTATAATTTCACAGTTAAATCGTGCATTTGAGACTTTTGATTAAGTTGTAATTATATATTTTTAGTTAACTATAATTTATAAATTTATAATTTCAAATACACTAAACATTCTCTATGTTATCGACGGTCAGAGTATGATTGAATCAATTGTATATTTGGCACTGTTCGGGCTAGTTTATGTAGTTTTTGTTTGTTTTTATTTTTTATAAAATAAATTTATTTTTTAGTTAAAAAATTTTATTTTTTGATTTGTCTCTAGAAAAGAAACTAGAAATCTAAATTTTCTTGATTAAAAAATTAAAAAAATACTATAATAAACATTATTAAAAAGAAACTAGAAACCAAAATTTTCTTGATTAAAAAATTAAAAAAATTACTAAAATAAACAATATTAAATTTAGCTTATTTTTTTATTTTGCTAATATATATATATAGCCAAATTCCTAACACAAGTTGTTTCATAAAATCAAAAGAAATTAAAAAATTAAATTAAAATTTTAATTTTTAAAATATTCTATTCAAACTCTTACTATATTTTAAAAGATAGTAAATCATTCTTAATAATTCATCAGCAAATGTTGATTTTTCGTGACAAAATCTGTCTTTGCCGACGAATATATTTTTTTTCTTGTAGTGTGATGATGTTCAATTTGCATTAAAAAAACAGCAAAAACAAAACTAACTTTCTCCTCAATCGACTAATTTCAGAAAACCTAGTTTAAAACTAAATTGTCAAATACGTTTGCAACTCAATTTAGTTTTTAATTAGAAATACAAAAAATAATAATAATAACTTAGTAACTTAGATCCCGATTAACAACTAGCTTAAAATTATATTTTTTTTTTTTGCTTTTTAAAAAAAAAAGTTTGATTAGATTTAAATCCGGTTGATTGGTAATTTAGGTTTTAAACTTTTTTTTTTTAAATTAATTATTTGGATAAAAAAAAATTTGTTTTTTTCAAAATAAATAATTTTATTATTTATATATTTAATATTAATAATTATATATAGTTAGTAATGGTAATAAATAAGTTATGAATAAGTAATATTATTTTATTTTAAAAACAGTAAGAGATTAAATATAATATTACGAGACTTTGCGTGTCTTGATTTGATTTTTTTAATTTTTTATTTTTTTTATTTTTTTTTTTTTATTTTTTATCAAATAAACATTTTAGTTTTTTTATATTTTTTTATAAAAAAAATCAAAAAAAATCAAAATTGCTAATGAGATCTTGAGCCAAATTACCTTCATGAAAACTGCATCAGCATGAGGGATCGCCTGGAACATGTCACCTCCAACATGAGAAACTCCAGCGTACATCGGCGCCGTCGCAACCACATGCGGCAAATCGAAGTTGATTCCTATAATCCGGGGGTGCGCCTTCACGATCTCCGCCACGGCAGCCCCCGTCCCGCCTCCCACGTCCACCACCGATCCCACGGCACCGAACCCATCTTTATATCCACACACGATCGCTGCCATCGTTATCCTGGCCGTACATTCCATCCCCTCGTTGAAGATCTTGTTAAATTTATTATCGATTGATGCGTACTCCCATACCTCACGGCCATGAGCCTTTTTGAATGCGAGCTCACCATCTCTCACGCAGCTGCTAAGATATTGCCAGGGGGCCAATACTCTGGGGTCGATCTCCATCAGGATCATTGGAGCCAGGGTCAAGTCGGCGTCGTGTAAAAGCCATGTGGAGGAGTGGGTCTGCCCGTAGAGAGTCTCCCCGCCATCCGATGGAGAACTGGCGGTGAAGATTTTTTTGCGGACCAGCAACCTCATGATACGCTCGAGGCAGGTGATGTCCGGGGAAGAAGAAGACGACGACGAAGAGCCAACGCCTGATGCGATTTGGGACAAGGTAATTGGACGGCCGTGCGAGTGTATGGTATCAGCTATGCGGAGCTCCACAGCAGATTTCAAAGCCATAGAGTCTGCGAAGTGAAACATGTACTGCCATATCTCTGCTTGTCCTTGTAGCTTTGCCTCTGCCTCAATGACTTCCTTATCTTCCATTCTCTCTCTCTCTCTCTCTCTCTCTCTCTCTCTCTCTCTCAGCAACTACGAGCAAGAGCAGCGAACGGTGGCGAGCAAGTGCAATGAGTGGCGACGAGCAGCGACCAACGAGGAGCAACTAGTGGATGATCGTCTATTTCTAAAAGAGTTACAGGAGAGTTTCAAGTTTACTTATTCTGCCACTACATTGGGATTTCCAATCGATCATGTAAAGGAAAATTATTAGATACTTTTGGAGTATAGGTACACGATGCTACTAAATATTTTTAGTAAATAAATAATTATAATTTATATAATATATGTTATTTTTGTTTTTTAACTTTTTAATTACAAAAGTAAGTTATTATGTTATTACAGTAAAATTTATAATTATTATATTAAATAAGAACACTATATAAATTTATCACATAATATTTCAAAAATACCGAATAATTATCCGTGAAAATCATACTTTAAACCCATGATTATTGGTTGGAGTGTTGTGCTTGGCTTTGCCAAGGTAGATGTACATGCTCTAATTTAATTTAATTTTGAGATAAATTAATAATTTAATTTAATTTTGAGTTAAATTAAGAATTAAATTATTTTGAACGGTTCTAAAAGTTTAAAAATCTGAATCGAATCGTATGTATCATGCAATCGAACCGAACCAAACTAATAAATGACGGTTCGGTTCCAATTTGAAACTGCAGTTCAAAAGATAAGTATTTATTATTTATTTTATATTTTAAAAAATTATACATTTATTTGTTTATTTTTTCTATTACTTTATTTATTTATATTATTTTATTTTACATTTCTTTTTATTACTTCTTTCATATTCTTACAAAAGATATTTTCATTTTTATAAATTATGAATTATATTTTATTATTTTTTATCTATTACTAATAATTTATAAATTATATAATACTACGATGGTATGAGAAAAAATAATAAA
>JAULJZ010125667.1:0-11069 GCA_032270985.1 Heliamphora pulchella
AGTACTGAACATCAAGTTCGTCCCCAAGGCCTCCTGTAGACTCTGCCAAAAACGTGATGTGAAGCGCGGGTCTCTGTCCGAAACAATAGACACTGGCACTCCATGCAATCAAACTATCTCTCGGACATACAACTGACTCAGTCTCTCCATTGAATCCTTTACTCGGATGGGAAGAAAGTGTGCAGACTTCGTCAACCTATCAACTATAACCCATATAGAGTTATGTCCTCTCGGTGATCGTGGAAGTTTGGATACAAAATCCATCGTGACATGCTCCCGCTTCCACTCTGTTATAGGCAAGGACTGTAGTAGTCCTGCCGGCCTCTGATGCTCTGCCTTCACCTTCTAACAAGTGAGGCACCGAGATACAAACTGAATCACATCCCTCTTCATCCCCATCCAGAAGAACTGACGATGAAGGTCATGGTACATCTTCGTGCCTTCAGGATGCACGACAAGATGAGAATGATGACACTCGTGTAATAACTCAGCTCGGCATAACTCTGGCACAAACAACCTGCCTGCCAATCTCAGACTCTGATTAGAACCCACAACCCATCCTGATGTATCCTCGCCACTAGCAACGCGATCTCGAATCATTTGAGCCTCCTGATCCATCTGCTTGAGCTCTAGCACAGTGCTATCAACGCTGGTCGAGTAACTACAAAAAATAAGGTAGCACCCGTCGTGGTCTCTATAAGGCACAAATCAAACTCCCCAACCTCTCGAAGCATGTCCCACTCACGTATAGCCACAGAAGCTAACAATCCGTGAGATCTCCTACTGAGCGTGTCAGCTACCACGTTGGCTTTCCCAGGATGATACTGCAAATCAAAGTCGTAAACCTCTAATAACTCCATCCACCGTCGATGGCGTAAGTTCAGGTCCTTCTGTAAAAACAAGTATTTCAAGCTCTTGTGATCAAAGAAAACCTCAAAATGCTCACCATACAGATAGTGATGCCATGTCTTCAAGGCGAAGACCACTGCTTCCAACTCCAAGTCATGCGTAGGATAGTTCTGGTCATGCATCTTCAACTGCCGGGAACCGTAGGCTGCAACCTTACTCACCTACATCAGAACACATCCAAGGTCGCTATGTGAAGCATCACAGTACACAGTATAACCGAAACCTTGCTTTGGAATGATCAATACTGGTGCGCTAGTCAACCTCGTCTTCAGTTCCTGAAAAGATGACTCACATGACTCACTCCAAACAAACACGACTCCCTTCCGAGTCAGACGCGTCATCGGTGCAGCGAGTCTAGCAAAGTCCTTCACGAACCGTCTGTAATAGCCTGCTAAACCCAGAAAACTGCATATCTCAAAGACGCTCTTCGATCGCTCCCAACCTGTCACAGCATCAATCTTTGACGAATCCACAGCGACCCCATCAGTAGATACTACATGTCCCAAAAATCTCACCTCCGACATCCAAAACTCGTACTTCCTGAACATCGCATACAAGCGGTGCTCCCTCAAGATCTGTAGCACGATCTGTAAGTGATCCTCGTGTGCCTCTCTAGTGGGCGAATATATCAGAATATCATCCACAAACACCACTACAAAATTTTCCAAGTAAGGGTGGAAAATTCGGATCATCATACCCATGAACGTAGCAGGCGCGTTCGTCAGACCGAACGGCATGACCAGAAACTCGTAGTGACCATAGCGAGTCCTAAAAGCAGTCTTTGCTATGTCCTCGTCCCTAATCCTCAACTGGTGATATCCTGATCTCAAGTTTATCTTCGAGAAGCAACTCGAACCCCTCAGCTGATCAAATAAGTCATCTATCCTCGGCATCGAATACCTGTTCTTCACTGTCACCTGATTCAGCTTCCTATAGTCAATACACAAACATAAGGATCCATCCTTCTTCTTGGAAAATAGAGCAGGAGCTCCCCACAGAGAAGTACTCGGATGTATAAACCCCCTCTCCAGTAGCTACTGAAGTTGTCCCTTAAGCTCACGCAGCTCAGCAGGTGCAAACCGATAAGACGGTATAGAAATGGGAACAGCTCCGGGAACTAGATCAATAGAGAACTCTACCTCTCGGCTCGGCGGCAACCCAAACAAATCATCAGGAAAGACATCAGGATAGTCGCACACCACCGGAGGTAACTCTCCTCGAACTCTGACCTCCTCGTCTAACATAAGAGCTGAGAAAAGGAAACTAAGGTTGCCCTGGTTCTGCACAATACTAAGTAAAGACCTTAAACCCTCATCCCGGTCTCCCACAAAACATAAACTATCTCCCTCCGGTGTGCAAATCGTCACCCTCCATTGATCGCAATCGATAATGGCACGATAGGTGGTCAGCCAGTCCATCCCTAGAATGACATCGAACGCAGTCATGTCTAGAATAACAAGGTCGAACTCTAAGCAACGACCAGCGACCTCCAACACGCAGGATCTACAGACAAGACTCAACTCCACGCTCCCACTAACTGGAGTCTCTACACACAAGGTACTACCCAACCAGTCCATTTGCAACCCCAAAGCAGATGCAAAAGCAGATGATACAAATGAACGTGATGCTCCAGTGTCGATAAGAACACTGGCCCATGATCTGAAGACTAGAAGAGTACCTCTTATCACGGAGGTGGTAATAGCAACAGCATCGGGCACGACCGGTGCTCGAGAAGAACTGGGCTCTGCAAGAACGTGAGCTCTGGCCGGTCTGCTGCGGCTCTGGACTGCCGACTCTCAACCTAACTACACTAATGCACCCCCCTCTGCAAATCTAGACATCTGAGCTCTCAGCTGCTGGTACGTCTATACCCCTTGGCCTAATGAAACAGCTGGTGCACCTGCTGCACTCTGCATACTCCCTCCTCTGGGGAAGTTCCTACAGATATGCCCAGACTGGCCGCATTCAAAACATATCACAGGCCCCCTCCCCTGTGCCTGCGACTGCGACTGTACCTGAATAGGCGCTGCACTCCTGCACTCAGCCGCACGATGCCCTGGCCGCTGGCATCTGTGACAAAGAGGCCCCCTCTGATCTGACCTTCCCGTTGAAGCTACGGGAGGCGTAAATGTAGAAGCCTGGGGTGGATACGACCCCACTGGATGCGAACTCAAACCAGATGTCCGTCGACGCATGCTCTCCCTGCGCCCCTAATCCTGTGAGCATCCCACACCTTGCTATCCCCGACTGTCTCTCTCTCAGCACGTCTCAGTCAGAGTATCCTCCACCTTCATGGCGGTCTCCACTAACTCCGTAAAAATTGTAAACCTGAGTGCGGACACTCTGTCTCGGATAGCAGGTCTCAAACCCCTCTCAAATCGCTTCGCACGGAACTCATTAGTAGGCACGATGTCCTGTGAAAATCTGGATACTCAGCCTCATACTCAAGCACTGCCACCGTCTCCTGCGTCAGAAACAGGAAGTCCTCTCTGTAGCGATCCTTCAGAGTCACTAGAAAGTATTTCTACAAAAACACCTTCATGAATGCTTCCCAGGTGCCTGCCACTGTGGTCTTAGCGAACTTCCACCACATATGAGCACTCCCTCTCAGCTGAAAGGTGGCACATATAACCCTCAGATCATCCTCCTCGATCTGAAGCGAGTCAAGGATCCTGGTAACCAGCTCCAGCCACTTAGTGGCAATCGTGGGAATGAGATCCCCAGAAAAGGTAGGAGGGTCCGGACGGCGAAACTCACGCATCGCGACCGTCGCTCTTGGCTTAGGTATGGTCTCCCTGCCCTTAGTGGCCTCAGCCAGTTACCGGATGGAGCCAACCATCTCACACAATAGATCTCCCTCAACAACAGGTCCTTGGGGTGCATTAGCATCCCCTATATCTGGGACTAGAACGTCCCTTCAGCCAGAACCATAGCCACAGCCTCGACCTCGGCCTCGCCCTCCCCGCGTGGACATAACTCTATACAAAAGCAACGTAATAGGATAAGAATCCAAACAACATGTTATTCCTAACGTACATGACATATTACATAGGCATGGTAACACATAGCCACATAATATCATGTCATCACATCTCACATACCGAGAGAACCAACAAGAAAGACTCGTCCATCTGGATAACCTACTTAGATTCCTTGCTAGAAATCACGTCCGTGAAACGCATCTCTAACATGGCTCTCAAGTATGTTAACTCAAACGCCGGAAAGCAAAGACTAATCAATCCTAAGGTCCAACCTCCATACCCACGTATACACCACAAGCAATCATGCTATGTTAGGAAAACGCTGTAACACATGCAATCAAGCACACATACATCCTCACAAGGTGATGTACCCTCTTTCCCATGGCTCATAGATATTCGAACCCAGAGCTCTGATACCAAGTTGTCACGCCCGACATTTGGGTCACATGAAAGCCCACCAAAACCATTTAAAAAAATAGGTTTTACAGTTGAATATCAAAATAAACAACATTTGGATAAAATCCCCCCAATTCAACTCTCATAAAACTATAAATCATGCAATCTCATACATGAATAATAGTATCACCTCAAGGCATACAAAACCAGCCATCACAAGCGTTACATGCAAAAGTACATGTACAAAAACAGGGAAAACTACTGCAAGTCTTCCGTCGCCTCTACACTAGGTCAACTCATCATGATCGCCTGAAAATATTATTCAGAAAATTCCCACACCGTGAGCCGAAGCCCAATAGAACATAGACACTAAAGCTGTAAAGCAGGCTATGTAATCACACACACGGGCTCAACCACAGAAGCCAAAAAAGGTTTTTCTCTCTAAAAACCAACAGTTTTCCATCAAGCCTCCATGGGGCTCAAAAACGGTTTTATCTCATAAAACCCACGTTTTCCATCCTTCAAACTATGCATATCATCCAAACAGATATCATGCCACAGTTAAGGAGAAAGCTGTAAACAAACAGTAAGCTTGACTCGGGCCATACGCAACCGAGGAGAAAAAATGTAAATAAAATCCTATGTACCGACTCTGCCCTATAGACAAAGGTAACAACTATAGACTCTCATCCATTACCCTGAACCCATAGGCTTGGTAATGATAAGCTCTATACAGAATCACAACAACGTACTCAATTTACAGGTCGAGCCCGAGGGTCCACAGCACCCACCAACCACTCAATTTATAGATTTCCACGACCGAAGGTACAGAGCACCTACTGCTTAATTTACGGGACTTGAGCTCGAGGGTACAAAGCACCCAATACACTCAATTTACGGGGACTAACCTGAAGGTACAGAGCACCTACGTTGCGTACGTTTCTGGACTTACACCGAGGAGCAATGGAAGCCCAACTCAACCAAACCCACTGTCATGGTACATCTACGAATAACATTTAAAAACGCACAAAATAGTTTATACACCACATGTATAAAAGAGATCCCATCCATCAAAGTGGAGATCAAAACCCATTTTCAACAAAACGTTTAAAAGGTGAGATTCAACCCTGCGGGTTAGCTCCAAACCTCTAAAATCGCGTTTTCTAACATTTTCATAAAATGCCTCGTTGTCAAACCTCCTTTTGAAAATATGGATTCCACGTACCTGAAACATGCATATAACCAAGAAAAGGCGTAAAAACCCAACGTTTACAAAAAACCAAGGTTCAAGCATAAAAATCACATTTGATGTCTTTTCTACCCGGTGAAAACACATGAAATTACATAAGACACCCTCATAACAGTGGTAGGTCTAGAATCCTACGTCGGAGAGTCAAGTACTCGACGTCTCAAAACTGAACGGTGTCAGAACGAGAATCCATTTGGATATATGCGAAGCCCTCAGCCCCGATAGCTAGGATCCGCAAAGGAATCAACAAAAACCCAAGCCCCGGGCCCTCAAAGCTGGAGAGAAGGAAGAGAAAATGGGAAAGAAAAGCTTTTTCCTGAACTCCACAGACCCCGGATACTTATAGACACGCCAAAAACACTGTTCAGTCAACTAACGAGGCCACTTCAGTCGACTGAAGGCTCTCAAAAACCGTGCACCGCCTAGGTTCAGTCGACTGAACCTCCAGGTTCGATCGACCGAACTCAGCAAAAACGGTTCAGTCGATCGAACTCAGAGAATTAAACCTACTGTCCACCACTTCAGTCAACTGAACTCACCAGTTCAGTCGACCGAACTTGTTTGGTCAAGCATACTATTTTTGTCTCGATTTTAGTGTTCTGGGGCCGAACCAATGAGCCTAAACGAGGTCCAAAAAAGCGTAAAACACATCTACATGCTGTTCTACAACTCCAAAACATAAACCATGCATCGATGTTATTCATATACTGAACCAAACATGTCAAATATATAAACAACATAAAAGAACAAGGTTCCGGGTCTCACACTGCGTGCCCCAATTTTGTTGTTTGTTGGGCCTAGGTGCCTTAGTTTTTATTCCAATACATTTTCATTACTTTTTGATATACTGTGGGACTTCGTGCCATTTATTTCCTTATATCCATCTACTTATATGGTTTTCTTTCACTTTACTGCTCAAACCGTCATGGACTCATAGTTTAGATGCCACAACTAACACAGATTACACAAACTATAAACTAACCAGCACCAGCCATGTTCTAACATGGCGGTCGCCATAATACAACATGGCGGTCGCCACTTTCCATAAATGTTAACCCGGCGGTCGCTCATTTAAACATGGCGGTCGCTTGGTCAACGGACTGATGTCACTGTACTGTGCTTTTTGGAGTTGGCGGTCGCCGTTTTCAAGATGGCGGTAGCAACATTTATCGTCCCTTTTACCGAATTTTTGGTTTCCTACCCTTTTCTGCCCTTTAAATACTATCCTAGAGAACAAATTTTCTATTGCTCGGACTCAGATGGTCAATCCCCTTTCTTTATGGTTTGAGGGACTCTCCCATATCGAACGTTTGAACTTTTGCCCCCTTTGGCCTTAACGCCCTTTTCTCATTGAGGGCTATGAAGATTAACATACCTTTACTAGCGACTACTGCACAACTGTGGGATCCTCAGTCTCATGTCTTTCGGTTCGGTCTCGAGGAACTATGTCCTACTGTAGAGGAGTTTGCTGCCATCTTGGAGTTGACTCCGTAGAGTTCCATTACCGTTCTTACTCCCTTTCTCTTTGCTCGGCAGCAGGTAATTAAACTCTATGGTCTGTCTAAGGTGGAGGCTTCTCGTCTGACCTCGAGTGACTGTCTTGACATTTCATGGCTTATTGAGAGGTTTCATCCTACTGGTGACCCCAGCGATCTAGACTTTCAGCTGCGGCGCTGTTATGCACTTTGCTTCTGCCTCTTTACCCAGCATCTACTTTTCCCTTCCGATGGGCGGGTTAGTTGTGTCCTGGTTGACGTTGCTGGCCAAATGTGGATAGAGAGAGACTTCGTGCCCCTAGTTTTAGTGAGACACTACTGGGCTTGGACGCTGTCCATCATTGCAAAAGCACCACTTTTGCTGGCAGCCCTTCACTTCTCCAGGTGATCTTAACATCTTTCACTGTATTAAGCTCTCTGTCATACTACAAAGCCTTTCCCTTACTGTTTTAACTTTTACTATAGATCTGGATGATGGAAAAGGTGAACCTTGTACGGAAGCCTCCCACCAATAGACACAATGCAACTGCTTTCCTTTACTGCCCGCGTTATCAATTATGTGACACTGAGGCATCTTGGCGACAATATCTTTTGTCTATGATCGGTCCAGACATTACCTGGCAGTGCCCTTGGTGGCAGATTCTTGCTATGACTCTAACCACTATGGATCACCCTGGCGTTTTGCTGATTGTTTTGTGTCAGACTACTTTCTACTACCCTCATAGGATCATGCGGCAGTTCGGGTGAAGTCAGATCATATTTCCCAGTATTCGAGGCCGTTTGTTTTCCTCTGCATTGCGGGCTCCTTTTTTAGCACAGTATCGAGATGCCTGGCCATCTCGCTCATTGATGGAGATGCACGAGTTGTAGTGTCTTGATCTTTTTGCTGAATCCAAGATATGGTTGACACAAAATAGGAAAAAGAAAGATAGAGAAGAGGGGAAACAAGCAACGAAAAGGATGAAGAGTTTGAGGATCTCTGCTTTATTTTGAAAAATTTCACAGCTTTCTCTTTTTTTTATTTGTAGAGTTTGGGACTCGTGTGCCCTCCCTTTATTTAAGAACTTTGTAGTCTTGCTTAAAGTAATGAAAAACTCCCACTTCACATTTTAGATGGTTCAAATTTATTCGAAGCTTGAATATCTTTATTATCAAAATTCAAAAATTAATTTGCATTGGTCTTATTTAGATTCAAGGGATGTGGCCGAACTTCTTGAAAGGAGTTGCCTACGTATCCAAAAAGGTGAAATCAGGCCTTAACGTAGTTCGGGCTTTATTTTCGCTCGAGTGTTGACACTCTCCTTTTGTGATGTCCTAATTTTTGCCAAGGTCGCCCTTTCGGGTTTTTGGCCTTGCGGGCTGCTCTAACTTTTGCCTGAGTTGCCTTCTCGATTTTCAACTCAGCGAGCCTTTATTTTTATCTTATTTTTACCTCAGGAATAGTATTTTTTGAGCTGATTGAGATTAACTGGAGTGGAGAACACATTGCCATCCAGATCCATAATAATGACTGCACCACAGGTCATGATGGTTTTGATCAGAAATGGTCCAAACTAGTTTGGCTTGAACTTGCCTCTCGGGTCGAAGATGGGAGCTCTGATTTCTTTGAGAACCAAATCTCCTTCTCTGAGGTCCTGAGTTTTGACCTTCTTATTGAACGCCCGAGCTATCCTCCTTTGGTAACCTTGTACGTGAAATAGGGCTTGTAGTTTTCTTTCATCAAACAAGAGCAACTCTTCCATCCGGTTCCTCTGCCATTCTGCTTCTGAGATATTGGACTCGACCACTACTCTTAGTAAGGGGATTTCCACCTCAACGGGAAGCACAGCTTCCATCCCGTATACTAAGGAGTACGGCGTAGTTCTAGTTGAAGTTTTGATCGACGTTCGGTATCCCCATAATACAAATGGTAGATGTTCCAGCTAATCTTCATGTGAGTTGATCAACTTTTGTAGAATTTTCTTGATATTCTTGTTTGCTGCCTCGACTGCCTCGTTAGTCTGCGGCCGGTATGGCGAGGACTTGTGATCTATTATTCGGTATTCCTCGAAATGATCCGAGACTTCCCCTTGGAAATGTGACCCATTATCCGAGATGACCTCGTGGGGAACTCCGTACTGACAAATGATATTTTTCTTGATGAACTTGGCAACATGGGAGGCAGCTTCCACCCACTTGGTGAAACAGTCAATGGCCATTAAGATAAACTCGTGTCCATTGGATGCCTTCGGTGTTATTCTGCCAATCACATCAATGCCCCATACTGAGAACGGCCATGGTGACGTCAGGTTATACAACTGAGACGGGAGAATGTGCATAAGGTTTGCGTTAATCTGGCACTTATGACACCTTCGCACAAACTGAATACAATCTGTTTCCATCGTCATCCAAAAGTACCCTTGTCGTAGGATCTTCTTGGCTAACATATTTCCGCTCATGTGTGGCCCACAAACTCCTACGTGGATTTCTTTCATTAGTTCTTGACCCTCTTCAATATTTACACACAGCTTGTTGATCCCAAAATGTCCTCATTTGTATAGTTTACCACCACAAATGACAAACTGCATAGATAGTCGTCGGATTGCCCACTTATCCTTTTTACTGGCAAACTTGGGATATTCTCCTTTCTCTACGAAGTTCTGAATGTCAAAGTACCATGGAAGGCCATCAGTGCTTTCTTCAATGGCGGATGTCATCTCATATGCCGACTTCCTCTTCTGCTCAATTATCAAAGGTCTCATCCGAACTCCGGGTGCTATGTCAATCATGGATGCTAGGGTGGCCAGCGCATCGGCAAACTTGTTCTGCAGTCTTGGTACATGAGTGAAAATCACCGATTCAAAGAATGGTATCAGCTTTTCTAGTTCTTGATGGTAGAGAATTAAGGTTAAATCCATGACCTTCCACTCTCCTCTTGCTTATGAAACTACCAGTGTTGAGTCTCTAATGACTTCCAGCTTCCTTGTCCCTAGTTCTAAGGCTACCTCCAATCCAGCTAAGCATGCTTCATACTCGGCCTGATTGTTGGTGACTTCAAAGTTGAGCTTTATGGACAACGGAACGTGTAATTCGTCGGGAGTGACAAGGAGGACTCCTATTCCATAGCCATATTGATTGGATGCGCCATCAAAATATAGAGTCCATTTGTCATCCCCAACTTTCATTAGCTGTTCATCAGGAAACTGGAATTCTGTGTTTTTGCCTCCTTCAACTGGTTGATCGGCCAAAAATTCTACTACTGCTCTGCCTTTAACTGACTTTCGGGTAATGTATTGGAGATCAAATTCTAATAATAACAACAACCATCAAGTTAGCCTTCCTATCAGTGCTGGCTTTTCGAACAGATACTTCAACGGATCCATCCGGGAAATGATGTTCACTGTGAAAGACAGCATATAATGCCTTAATTTTTGGGAAGCCCAAACCAAGGTCTAGCATGTCTTCTCTAGTGGCTTGTACCGTATTTCAAACCCTGTCATCTTCTTACGTAAGTAGTAGATGGCCTTTTCGATTCCAGTTTCTCTTTCTTGGGCAAGCATGCATCCCATAGCCGAGTCAGTCACTGACAAGTAAAGGATCAGTGGCCTATCAGGTTTGGGAGGAGCTAAAACAAGTGGCTTTTGTAGATATTTTTGTACGGCATCAAAGGTGTCTTGGCAATTTTGATCCCATTCGAATTCGACCCCTTTCTTCAGTAGACGGAAGAGCGGCTCACAGGTAGTTGTCAATTTTACGATGAAGCAGCTGATGAATTGGATCTTCCCCTGAAAACCCCTGACTTCTCGCTCGGTCCTCGGGGGAGGCATTTCCAAAATTGCTTTAATCTTTGAGGGGTCGACTTCGATGCCTCGTTGGATGATCATAAATCTAAGCATTTTTCTAGCGGTGACTCCAAATGCACATTTCTGTCGGTTAAGCCGCATCTTGTACTTTCAAATCCTCTCAAAAAAATTTTGCAGTACTGTAATGTGGCCATCCCGATCCTTAGACTTGACTATCATGTCGTCCACGTACACTTCAACCTCCTTATGTATCATG
>JAULJZ010125678.1:0-11069 GCA_032270985.1 Heliamphora pulchella
AATGCAGCCTAAGAAAATTGTCAGCAAATATAATCCAAAATTGAAATGGATTGCAGATGGATAGTTGGTTAGTTTGATGCCACAACAGTGTCTCGAGAAACAAAAAAAAGCCTTGAATTTGTACTGTTCTCATTTTTCAGAATTATCAATCTAACTTTTAAAATCAATATGATTTAATGTAGTCTGACCCCTTTTTTCCCCTTTATGTGAATCTTCCTATGCTGAAACAGGGTATGGATGATAAGGTTGTCACACCTTCTATGACTGATTTTGTGCAGCGAGTTCAACCCGGGAAAATGGTGCATAAACTCTTTTATGACGGCCATTTCTCCTATTTTTATTTCTGTGACAAATGCCACAAACAGATTTTCACTACCCTTTTTGGAAACCCACAAGGTCCGTTTGATGCTGATCATGATATAGAAGATCAAGCTCTCGTTGTAGTAAATAGAGAGGAGAAAGTAGAGGATACCCAAACCCTTGATGACTATTCCATGGACTGAGGTCATTTTGTAGGTCAATTGAACAGATTCTAAGGTATATACCGCAGGTATACTCCATTCAGCTTATCTAGATGTTAACACATTAGTTTTCTTTTCTTTTCTTTTTCGTTTTCTTTTTGGGTCTTTTGTTGTACTAAGTAGATATTTAGAAGTTGAAAACTTGGTGTTGGAAATTTTAAATATGATAAAAAGATATAACAATTCAATTTATCCCGATTCAAGTTAAAGGACTTATGAAGATAAATGTGCATATTAGTTCTGCTTGATGTTTCTGTTGTGGATACTATACTTGTAGGATAAACGAGAGAGCTTGAATTTTTAATGGGTGATTAGCAATTTCAGAATTTAATAGATGAGGCGTTCTTGTTTGATTTTTCTATTATTTTACATTCCATTGGTAAATTTCTTCACAAATTTATGATATATAAACACAAACTATAGCAACAGAGCCAAATAAATTTATAATCTAAACCCAAATTTACATGCCATTGAGAATCTTAAATTTAAAGCCACAGAGCCTGATATAAATAAAAATAAATCACAGATGTGGGCAATTTTGAATCTGACAAAGTTTAAGACTGACTGAGAACAATCATGTTCATGATACAACAAAAAAAAAAAAACGACTAGTGAGTTGTTAAATGAGTCTTTTAGTCCAAAAACACAATGGGAAAAAAACAAAATAAAATGCATCAAGCAAGTCCCAGGGCTCTTTTACAAGATTAAGCACCTTCAAGAGCTACCTTTTGAGATCATTAAGATTTGGTGCACCAAGTCCTTACCCAATTTGTGAGAGTTGCCATATTCATGTTTATGTCATCCACAGTGTCACTCCTTGATGCCACCACGATTTCTTCTAAATAACTATTTTTGCCTCTTCCAACAACACTTGAAATATTTCGCATTCAACGTTGTTCGTCAGCTTCAAACCAGTGTAACCTCTGTCGCAACACATTAGTTTTGCAATGATAAAATTGCGTTTGCAATGAATATGCGGAACCATCTGTTAAGGTATACTAAAATCATAGTTTTTAATTTTAGTATTTAATTTTATTTTTTATAAGAATCTTAATGAGCAATATATGTATTTTATTATTTATTTGATGTTGTGCAAGGATGTCTCTTATTTGATTGCCATAGAGTTCACAAAGATGGCAAATGAAGGTAGCAATTGTTAGGGTCACAAAAGAATTTTAACGACGACAAATTAGAAATGATTCATTTATCGACGCAAATACAATAAAAAAAACATGCCTATCGCATGCCTATTGCTACCACACACGCACCACTGTAAATACTTTTAGCGACAACATGATTGCCAATGCAACAACTGTAAAAATACAAACAATATTAGTTTTAGCCACAACAATGGTGTCGGCACAAAAAATATAAAATAAGAAATAATATATACTTATCAATTTATGGACATCTAAATATCCATTTATAATTCAATTATATTCCTTGTAACAAAATACTCATTCATTTGTATCAAAATCAATACATTTATTAACTGTAATAATATCTCAATATTATCCATTCATTTAGATCAATTTCTTATAACAAAATATTCATTTATTCTTTATAACAATATTCATATTCATTCATTCACATTTAATTATTAAAATGTTACCCTCATTAAATACAAACCAAAATATATTAATAAGTGCACAAAATATGTAATCTTAAAATAACAAGTATTGGCACTTTGGTGTCTAGCCTCTTAATTAGTCCCGGTAGAGTCGCAGCTACCGACGCACCCCTATCTCTCCTGGGATTTTCGGGGCGAAAGTCTCCCTACGAAAAAATCCTTTTGGCTGACCTAACTTCTCAAACCATAATATTGTCACTAGAAAATTATTTCACAATCAAGGACCTCAATCAAATTTGAGTTATGGTCCTTAGGTCACGAAATAAAAGTTCAAAACAAAACTGGAGTCATCACTTAGTTTTAAGGTCCAAGAACCTATGCGTTGACTTTATGGATTAGACTTATTTCTTTCATCACCACATAACGGGTTTAGGGGTGAAGATATCGAGTAGGAAGGTCTAAGCCACCCACTCCACCTAATCTTATGGTTAGTCTCTACTCATCATTAACTTTTCACAAGATTAGGCCTATATACCTAATCAATGCATGAATGCAAAAAAAGCCGATGATAACGGTAATCGGGGAACAAGGATCTGATTGTAGATAGGTAGGCTTACATTTTTGAAAATTCAAATTTTATGAAAATCAAGAAGAATCATGGTCATACCGTTAAGCATGTAGAAAAAGAGAAACACACTATCTTAAAAACTAAACCCTAAAGATTTATAAATACTCATTCCCTACACTATTTAGGATAACTGGCTACAACCTTCGGGTTTCAATCCTCCTCTACATCCCTAATGTCAAGCCCCAATTCCGAGGTGCACGAACTCCACGAGACCACCTAACTTTATTGATTAAGTGATGGGGAGTATATATATATATTAATTCTCAAACTTAGGTCCTTTTAAAAGTTATCATTTTCGTAAATTCATAAATTTTCTAAGTGTCAAACAATAAAAATTTCGATAAAATTTTCTCAATTTTTCGACTGTCCCACGGTATAACTATTTAAATATCACATGTTAAATAATCCCAACATTCAAACACAATTCCATAACATGAATCTTCAAGGGATTCAACAAGCATCTAACAACTACGTAATACCATGGAACATTTTAAAATTTTTGCTTATTCTCTTCAACTTTCATGAACATCAGTTATACTTAAGAACATTTTACCATTTGGTTTTCTTCCAAAACATCCCATCACACAAACTAGATACATAACCATTTTCAAATTTAAAATTTAAATCCAACATTATAATAGTTATATTCATAAAATAAATTTCTCCCAACTATTAAGGTTTTTCTATACTAACATCAAAATAATGCACATATATATATCACATCCAAGTTTACATGATTCTCTCACCATTTTCCTTGCATCAAAGAGTGGCTGTGCATCAAACTTATACAATTCATACAAAAATTTCTTTCTTCTTTTCCTCAAAACTCTATTCAACTCCAAGTGAGCTTCTACACCTTTTCTTGATCATGAGTGCCTGTAAAATATTGGATATAACAAACGTGAGCCGAAACTCGTAGAAAAAAACTAACTAAAGTATAATGCATGACTTGTGAGATGTAGTGATAAATGCAACAATGAAACAATGAATAAAGAGTTTTTCATAATCATTTCAACCCACTAACCCATACATAAATATTATTTATATTATTTTTTTTTGTTTCTTTAAGGGTGAACCAAGATTTACTGTACTTCATTTATTTCAAATACTTTATCTTTTCTTAACTCATTTATACCATTTATTCGAATATCAAACCGACATCGAGTGTAGCTTATAGAAATCCATCCCTATTCCCCTAACAAGCTATGTGAAGCCGTTGGATAATAGATAACTCAATAACTCACCACGACAACAACCAGTCTATTTTACGGGAGGCTAACCCGAGGGCACACGGCACCCAGCTTGCGCAAGTTTTCGATCTTTCACCATAGAGCTAGTCAAGCTCAACTTAATCACATCATTCATTCATCGGTTCAATACCTCTTTGACCTTAGATTATTCATAATCCAACGGGTATTCAATTCAAACATCAACTCTCCTCTCCAGTAATTTCACAATCCCATATATTTCAATCACTGTCCATATTTATCATTTTACTCATTTTCAATTCGGTGCCATGAGTTCTAATTTGTAATTCCACATATAGAGATTTACTCTTAAGGTTATCAATTCTATTCCAATTTGGATCAACAATCATTAGGTTCTAATCAAGCACTTTAATGATTTAATTATAATTACATTCCCCATGGGTTAAGGATCAAACTCCCAATTCATGAGTAAAGTTAAACTCCATACTCAAAGAAATAATAATATTAATAATAATTGTAATAATAATAATAATAACAATAATAAATAAATAAAATTTCAAGGATTAGATCATTAATTTACCATGTTTGAAGATCCCAAGTTTGAATTACTCCTTTGATATCCAGATTCAACTATAAGATTCAAAAGTTGATATACTCAATTACATAATATTCAAAGAAACCATCACATTCTTCATGTTTCAATCAAACTTGGATTTCTTTAAAATTTTGCTCAAGTTCTAAAATTCATCACAACTCAAAACAAAGCACTCATATTTCCACGAATCCAACCCCATTAGCTAGGATTTAATTCAAACAACTCTCTAAATTTTCTAATATTCTCATCAAACAGGGACTTCATCAAAGTTTCATGGAAAATTTATAAATTCAACCCAAATCAATGTAAAACACTTAGATTAGTCTAGATCCTACCTTAATTTGCTCCAACGCCTCTGAGATTCCTCCAATTTCTCCAACCTAAGGTTTCGGCACTTAGGTTTTTGTTCCCCTCGTGGATTTTAGCTTTATTCCTCCTTCGGTGGCTCTTAATTTAATCTCTAACTCTCCAATTTCTAGAGAGATGATGAAAATTCAAGCTTTAAGCTTAGATCAATGGAACATTAAAAAATACGAAAAGAAAAGAAAAGAAAGAAGATGGGTGTACCGGCGGGACTGGTGGAGAGACTTGATGTTTCCCCCTATTAATCTCTCTCCTTGATCCTTCTACACTTCTCTTTTAGCTCCCAATTCAAGGAACAGCACAGGAGGTCGGGAAAGAAAGAGACAAGAAAAAAAGTTTCGGCGTTGACAGGGGTTTGCGCCCACTGGTTTTCTTTTTGCTGCAGCTTCAGGGGATTCTTCCATAGCTCCTAATGTGAGATTATTCCCATCAATTTTAGAGAAATTGCATCAATGGAGGAGATTGAAGCAAAGAAAAAGAAAAGCACACAATGAGAGAAAAAGGAAGCAGCGCCGCTCGAAATCACCTGGAGATTGCCAAACAGAGAACACCGAACAGGGAATGGTCTGCGACGGCTTCAGGGGTGGTTTTTAAGATCTCCTTAAGCTTGTTCTCTCATTGCCAAATCAGTAATTCTTTTCTAGAGGATTCTCCCAAATTCCTGAAGGTTTAACGCTAGGAGAAAGGAGTAAGGAGAAAGGAGAAGAATGGGGAAGGGTTATGTTGTGCCGAACAGGGTGGGTCTCGGGTACAGGGAGGGTCTCGGGTTTTTTTTTTTGGAGTTTTATTATTATTATTATTATTATTATTTAATATTCTAAAATTTTTAAGTCTATTCTAATATTTATATATAATTATTTCTACAATTTATCCTTAATTTACCCAAAAATCTGATCTTAATAAATTTTAATTTATATTGTTAAATTTTCAAACATTATAGAATTTATCGTAAATTATTATTTCGGTGTCCCCTCACCTACCAATTTGCACAAAATATGTATTATTTATCATTAGAAATCACATTCAATAATTTAATTAAATTAAAATAAATAAATAATACGTACCGGGCCTCTACACCTACAAAGCAAACCAATATCACACCAAGTTCCTTTCTAAGATTATAAACGAGAATGGTGCTCGAATGCAAGTTTTGACATTGTTCAAAAGAGTAGGTTAATAGGTAAATTTTGTTTTAAAAAATAAATAAAAATTAAAGGTTTTTTTTCATAAAAAGGTTTTCTAGGGTTTTGAACATAAGCAGATATTTCTATGGAACGTGTCAAAAAATAATAAAATTCATAAAATATTAATACTTAAAATATAACAAATAAATAAAAATGACTAGAAGTAAAGAAAAATAGACTTACCTTGACCCGTCGACGATAGTTTGTCCCTACGGCGTGCCCTTAGGGCCACAAACCTGAACTCGAACTTGAACAAGTCATTCATTCAAACTCCTTAAGTCATTCATTCAAACTCCTTGACTCACGAGCACCCGAAAAAAGATTAAAAAAAGAAACTGTGAGACCCTGTACCGTTTCATTTTTGATATATATCCATATTTGATGTATTTCTTTTATCACATGAGTATCATCTATGAATGATTTATGCTTTGGTGTTATAGAATAACATGTATAAATGTGTTTTATATTTTTTTCGAGGTTTCATTTTGGCTTGTTTGATCCGTTTGGCTTTGACCTTTAAAATTCTGTTTTTTTTCTCTCTCAACGTTGACCGCTCGAGCGGGCTGGTGGCAGAGTGTGGGTTGCTGAGGTGACCGCTCGAGCGGTGCTTGGGCGCTCAAGCGGTGGTGTGGCTGAGCTCATGTCGACAAGGGGTCCACTCGAGCGGTGCTTGGGCGCTCGAGCGGTGGGGTCCTAGCGAGAAAACCTATAAAGTTCACAAATATCTTTTTGAGTCTCACAAATATCTTTTTGAGTCTCACAAATATCTTTTTAAGCCTATCTCTTCTCTCTCTTCTTTCCCCTGCCTTCTCTCTACATTTGTTTTGTTTGCCGAGACTAGTTGTTGACGTTTTGTTTGCGGATCCTTGTTGTTCACACTGTTGGCTTCCTGTCCATTCTAACGGATTCTCGTTCTGACGAAGTTCAGTTTTGAGACATCGAGTTTTTAACTCTCCGAGGTAGGATTCTAGACTGTATTGCTGTTTAAAGGTGTTTCATGTAATCATATGCGTTTTCACTAGTTGAAAATACTTTAAATATCACGTTTTATGTTTAAACCTTGTTTTGTGGATAAAAAGCATGTTTTGCGCTTTTCTTAGTTTACTACATGATATTGGACTTGTGGTTATGGTTTTCAAAGAGGTGATTTTGAAGACGGAGGATTTGATACAAATCTCAACACTTTGTGTTTTGGAGATTTGGAGCATACCCTCGAGGTTGAGTTTCAGTTCTGAAAATTATTTAGTTAAAAACGGAAAAAAACACTTTGAAAATATTTTTTTATTGATCTCCATGTTGATGGATGGATCTAAATATACATGTTTAATGTATATTTGTGAAAATATTTTTCATAGTTGAGTTACTGGTCGATTTTTAGATGATCCTCTAGATGTACCGGAATAGCGGGTATTTGGCACGAGTTTCTTTCGGTAGAAGTCCAAAAACGTGCGCAGAGTAGGTGCTTTGTACCTTCGAGTTAGTCCCCGTAAATTAAGTAGTTGGGTGCTCTGTACGCTCGAGTTTCGGACCTGTAAATTAAGTGGTTACGTTGTGGTGCTCCGTATAAAACTTGTCATTACCTAACCCGTCCTAAAATGTTTAGGGATTGGGTAATGGGTAAGAGTTTATAGTTGCTACCTCTGTCCTTGTGATGGAGTCGGTACATAGGATTCGTTCTTCTTTTGCCTCGGTTGTATGGTCCAGAGGGAATAACGTTTTGATTACTGGATTTATTAACCGTAAAATGTTTCACGCATTAATTCGTTTTAAATGCTTGGTTTTGTTGTGGCTGAGTTAGCTTCCACCATATGGTTGCATATCCTGTTTTATAGTTTTATAGTATATTTTTATTGGGTTTCGGCTCACGATATGAGATTTTATTGTAAAACTATTTTCAGGTTTGGAGATTGACTATCACGAGGGGTTGATCTAGTGGTGCCCGTGGTGGTAGAAAACTTGCTGTTTTTCCTTTTTATCTGCCTATTTGAAGGCATGTTTTGTATGCCTCTGGCGCGATATAATTATGCATGTTAAAATTGGATATTTATTGCTTATGAGAGATTCATGTTAGGTATTACTTTAATTTCAACAGGTGAATTTAATTGGATGAAAACTTATTTTCATAAAACTGATGTTTGGTGGATTTTCACGTGACCCTGAGATTTGGGGCGTGACAATTTGGTATCAGAGCTCTGGGTTCGAATACCTAAGAGCCATAGAAAGAGGGTTTATCACCTGGTGTGGTTGATTGCGTATACTTGCTTGCATGTGTTTAAATATTTTTAGAACATGTTGATAGTTTAAGCATGATAGTTTGTGTATATGTGGGTATGGAGGTTAGATCTCAAGATCGATTAGTCGTGCCTTAGGGCGTTTGGATCAACATATTTGGAAGCCAAGTTAGAAACGCGTTTGGCCAACGTGTTTTCTAGCAAAGAATCTGAATAAGTTATCCAAATTGACGCGTCTATCTTGTTAGTTCTCCTCGGTATGTGAGACGTGTTTACATAACCTTAAGTGGCTACGTGTTAGTATGCTTATGTGTATTATGTGCTTATGCTAGTAATAACATGTTGTAATAACATGATGTCGAAAAACTTATCTTGTTAAATTACCCTATATAGAACTATGTCCACGTGGGGAGGACAGGGACGGGGCTGTGGCCGAGGCCGAGGCCGAGGCCGAGGTCTTGCTTATACTCAGGTTCCGAAAGAAGGAGACGTTCAGGCCCCACAGGAACAGGTGGGCGGTGCTGATGTCATACATGAGATGCTTACTACTATGAGAGCTATGGCTGAGGCGACCATGGTTGGAGTGAGGGCTCCTAAGCCAAAGGCCTTTGTGGCTATGAGGGAATTCTGACGGTTGAATCCTCCAACCTTTTCTGGGGAGTCGGACCCCAGGGTTGCTACGGAGTGGTTGAAAGTGACCACGACGATCTTTGATACTTTAGATATTGAGGAGGATACCTTACGCGTGAAGTTGGTGACATTCCAACTGCGAGAGGATGCGAGGGAATGGTGGAAGTTCGCCAAGACCACGGTGGATGATACGTTGGCCGCCTTCACGAGAGTCTTCTTAGAGAAATATTTCCCGAGATCTTCAAGGGATACATACTGAGAGGAGTTCCTCTCCTTTGTTCAGGGGAACTTCTTTGTGGTCCAGTACGAGACTAAGTTCGCGAATCTGTCACGATTTGTAGCTGAGATGGTATCTGTAGAGGAGTTGCGCACTAGGAGGTTCGAGAGAGGATTGCAGCTTTGGTTTTAGAAGTGTATATCGCATTGGTGGAAGCCGCTATTCGAGTAGAGAACTCGCTAGCTGAGAGCCGTAGAGTGAGAGAGAGCAAGGGCCAGCAGAGTGATGGAGGTACACAGCTTCAGGGGCGCAGGAACAAGCGCCGAAGGTCGTTAGGTCCGAGTTCTCATTTTGCCGGATCCTATCAGCCGTAGTTATTCACGCCTGCACTTTCAATAGCCTCGATAGGACGGCCAGAGCAGAGAGAGCCTATCTGTTATCGATGTGGACAGTCGGGGCATCATTCGCCAGAGTGCCTGCAGAAGAGTCAGGTCTAGAGTTCAGCACCTACCCAGTCATAGGCGAGAGACCTACTAGTCTATTTTGAGTGTGGTCAGACCGGACACATTCGTAGATTCTGTCCCTGAGGAGGGAATGTTCAGAGTGCGACGGGAGCGTCACTTGCTCCGTCTGCCCAGAGACGACAGGCTTTACAGCAACCTAGGGCTCAGAAATCTTGGTTTACAAAGGGAGGTGCCTCAGCGTAGTCTGTGAGGCAGCCGGCGACTCAGAGTTATGGTGGGCAGACCAGACCACTGCAGGCCAGGGCTTATGTTCTTGTTGATCCCAGTGCTTCCAAAGCACCAGTTGCATCTGATACTGTAGTGATCAGAGGTACTCTTCTAGTCTTTAGATCATGGGTCAATGTTCTTATCAATACGGGAGCATCACATTCTTTTATATCTTCTGATTTTGCATCTGCATTGGGGTTGGAGGCAGACCCGTTGGGTAGTGCATTGAGGGTAGGGACCCTAGTTAGTGGGGGTGTGGTGTTGAGTAGAGTCTGCAAATCCTGTGAGTTAGGAGTCGCTGGTCGTTGTTTAGAGTTCGATTTTATCGTTCTAGACATAATCACGTTTGATGTCATCCTAGGGATGGACTGGCTGACTGCCTACCGCGCCTTTATAGATTGTGAGCAACATAGAGTATCGATCTGTACACCAGAGGGTGACTGCTTTTATTTTGTGGGTGATCGGGATGAGGGCTTGGTGTTTATGCCCGCATCGCTCGGGTTCAAGGGAACTTGGGTTTCCTCTTTTCTGCCCTCAGGTTGGATGAGTTGGGTGAGATTCGAGGGAAGCTACCCCCTGTGGTCTGTGATTATCCAGATGTCTTTCCTGATGATCTGTTTGAGTTACTGCCAAGACGAGATGTGGAGTTCTTTATTGATCTTATTCTAGGGGCTGCTCCCATCTCTATGCCATCGTATCGCTTTGCACTGGCTGAGTTGCAAGAGCTCAAGGTGTAGTTACAGGAGTCACTTGACAAGGGATTTATGCGACCGAGTACGTCGCCATGGAGAGCTCTAGCTCTTTTTGCGAAGAAGAAGGATGGGTCTTCGAGACTATGCATAGACTACAGGAAGCTCAATCAGGTGACGGTGAAGAACATGTATCCTATGCCGAGGATTGATGACCTGTTTGATCAGCTGAAAGGATCGAGTTGCTTCTCGATGATTGGCTTAAGGTCAGGGTATCACCAGCTGAGGATTCGGGATGAGGACATAGCGAAGACCGCCTTTCGGACTCGTTATGGTCACTACGAGTTTCTGGTCATGCCGTTCGATTTGATGAACACCCCTGCGACATTTATGGGTTTGATGAATCGTATCTTTCACCCTTATCTGACAGTTTTGTGGTCGTGTTCGTGGATGACATTCTGATCTATTCACCCACGAGAGAGATGCATGAGGAGCATCTGCA